>QEPC01008677.1:2068350-2090102 GCA_003113815.1 Sphenodon punctatus | reverse complement strand
CCCCCCCACCCCCTGCAGCCAAATCAGTAAATCTGATGGTTACTGGGGGCAGCTCTGGGAAGGCCTGAGGCCACTGGCATCCAGCATAACTTATTAAATAAATAAATAAAATAAAACAACTGTGTTCCAGTATGTACCTAAGTGTAGAGGGTCTCATATACTACCGTCCTTATTCATACAACATGTCCACTAGAGGGACTGGGAGTTTTCCATGAAGACGTGACGGCAGGATTAGACCCAAGATTTTGGCCAGGGTTATATTTTTTCTTTTTATTTAAAACAACAACAACAACAACAACACAACAGCACTGTAATACAGTTAAACCTCGGGCGGCTAACTGCCAGGGTTATAATTTTACTGCAGTTCCAAGGAGAAGATGCCCTTAATTTCAACAGTGGAGAGAATACAGAAGATAGTTGACTGTTTTTACTTTTCATTGCTATCTTAAACAAGATATAAAATAATGTGAAAAAGCAGAGGGATTTCTCTCTTGCAAATACAATTGCTAAGATGTTCCATGTTAAAATAAAGTACACGAATTTGGCCATTGTTAACTGGCCTTGAATGACTGTTTCATAGGTTTGATGCACTTTGTTCTTTATTTATGAGCTAATTTGTTAATGATATTCAAACTGTGGCATTTGTGAAGCAGACTCTGAAGCATTTGATTGCTTTTGGTCTCGACAATTGTAAACCAAGAGGATAATTCCGTGACAAGAGTGCAGCAGCTGAAAAGATCTTAGGAATCTTTGAATTGAATTTGCTATATGTAATGAGGTTTGGGGGAATATTCAGCTAAGGATTCATTTCTGAAAAACTCTTTGAATTAAAGCGGTGAATTTGGTAAGAGAAAAATTTGCAAAATTAATAATATCAAATAGAGCCAGGGCTATTGTGTGGTGCCTCAGAATATGACTGCCTGCTGAAAAGCGATCAGAGTGGACTTTCTATTACATCTTGAAATCACCTGTAAGAAAAGTCTGAATTATTGGACTCCTACAGTGTATTGTTTCAAGGAAAGTAGGACAAGACCCGTGCATACATAACTGTCTCCGTTTTCCTTAATAAATTTTAGAGAATTGTTTGGCAGGGGCCTAGGTCCTTCCGATACTCCCCAAAGGCTGCTCTGTGTTTGAACAAAACATACTTATTCCTAAAAAGCTTTTACGTACAAAATATTCCTTCTCATAACCATTTAGAAAATGTCAACTCCATGTTATTAACTGAACTGTACAATGATTACTGACGCTGCTGAGAACAATTAGAAACAACCTTAAATAGCCTTACCAAAGAGATAAGATGGGATTATAATAGTGTCATTTTTAAAGTACTAGGTCGCTAGAGTTTCTGCATATGAGGATTTGGGTCAAGTGTTTAATACTGTTCCTGTATCTTTGTGTAATTGACTAGTAAAATGACTCAAAGATGAATGACTTCTTGAGGCTATTGCAGTTGAAGGCCAGATACTATAGCAAGCAATTTGATAATGCTTTCACAGTCATCCAGTCAGTTAATGCTGGATTACACTGAAAATCTTACAGAAGTATTTATGACAATCACGTTATGTCAGATGAATTAATCATTATTAAAATAATTGCATTAAATACCAAAGGGATTAATAACGTCTGGGTCATTTCAAAGTCTTACCAATCATTGTGGTAAGAACATAGCAAAAATATGTCTTGCTTGCCATTTTTCAAGCTGAGGTAGTTATTCAGCCAGTACTGACCATGACAATGAATATGTCAATCTTTTTACAGTTAATTCAGAGATATATGGTGGAATTGTATACATTTTGATAACAACATATTTTGACACACTGGGTGATGTTGCTAGCTCATAAGAAAGTGTAGTACTCTGCAGAACCCAGTCCACATGGTCTTTTGCAAGTCCGGGGCTATTACTGGGCTACTGTACAACCATGGTAGAGAACAGAGAAGGCAGATTTAAGGAAATGGAGATCTCACTGTGTGGACTATGGAGGTAACTTTCTGCTGTTCTTTAAGAATGAAAGGACAGTAAACATGGTCAAAGTCGATATCTTTCCTTTCCAGTATAGTTCGTGAAAACAGACAATAGTTAAAAAAAAAAAAAAAAAGATGTGCCGGTGACCCGCTTTGGCCTGCTTCTGCCCCAGGGCCAGTAGACGGTTAGCTCGGACTGTGTCCTCGGAAAATCTCCAAGGTCACAGCCTGGGCTAAGGGCCGCCCATGTGGACCAACACAGGTTGCCATGTCTGTGCGTCTTCACCATACCCAGCCTGGATTGTTGGCCAAGATGGAGGTCCTCACACCAGCGTACCTAGAATCTGGCCCGAAAAGGGCAGTAAAAAGGAAGTGTAAATGCTTGGAAGGAGGAAACATTGTAAACTTACAATGATACAATAGGAGGCAAAGCCTTTTAAATTCTAGATTAGCCCATTGACACAGAGTTACCTGCAAAAGTTCCTTTGATTTGTTAAACTAGGGTATTTTCAGAAGTGATGCTACAACGCTTAGCCACACTTTACCACATTCAGCCTCACCCTGGAGTCACAACCAGTGTCACTGCTGTTTGACGGCCACCAGATATTCACCATGCTTTGCCCCGAATCGTAGTAGTTACCACTGGTTGTGATCTTGGAAAATCATGGGGAACTGCCGGTGGTAAGCGCTACCACGGTTCAGGACAAAGTGTGGTAAGGCGCACCGTCATGTCTGTTCTGGGTATCAGAACAGACTAGTGGGGTGGAGGCCGTTACCCTGGATTGGGTCTAAGCGTGGTAGTGTCACTTCTGAAAATACCCCTATTTGTAGTACATTTCTGAATTACAAAATACAGTTTGACCTTGGCTAGGATGTAAACATGCATGAAATCATTTTGAATTTATTTTTTGCAATTAATCATGCAGAAGTCAATTTTATGACAAAATAGACGAATGAGATGCTAGGAAGCATTTGTTTGCAAATACATTACTTCTGGTTGCTAGCATGATTTGTGTGTCAGCTAAAAAATAAATAAATTCAAATATTTGTCTCATCTGCATTGTAAAATTAAATGAATATAGGAAAGTAAACTCCTGTTATGATATTATTGATTATTGTAATCTGTCTTTAACCTGATGCCTATGCATGTGTATGTGTGCATGTGTGTACATGCGCAGTGCGCGTGCACACACACACACACACACACACACACACGCTTTTCTTCTTCCTTTCTGTGCACTTCATTAATTCATTATTAATTAATAATTTATTCTGTTCCCTTTATTATTATTAATAAATTAATATTCATATATTACTTTGTTCCCTTTATTAATTCTGTTCCCTTTATTATTAATTATAGGCTGTTGCTTTTCACACTCCTAATTTTCTCCTTACCACCACTACCAGCACCACTATCACTTGCTGTCTGTTTCCTCATATCTCCCAAGGAAACTAATCTTGCAAATATCGATAGTTTCCAGGGCTGCAGTGAAGCAAAATCAAAAGAATAGTTCAAAGACTCTTTCTGCGCATATCAAGAAATGCCACAATCACCCTTTCCTCTGGCTGTCATGGAAATACCTGTGGTTTTTTCTGAAGCTGCTGTCAACATTGTTTTACTGATCAACCAGGAGTATCATTCCCACCCCCACCCCCAAAAGAGGGACATTTCCTTTGGTCACTTAATGAGATGGTTGAACTTGCATTAATGACCATCCTTGCTGCCATAACGAGGCTTGAAAAACATGTTTTTATCGAGAGTGGGAACCAAGCCAGGGCTCTTGATTCAAACAGCCTCAAGGTCTGTAGAAACTGGGATCTGAGTAAGGCCATTTATTGGAGAACAAAAACTTAATGAATATTACATATACTGCACTGATAATTAATTCACTCAGTGAAGTTACACTGGCACTTGTTGCTGCCACTTTCATCATAAATGTTTCTCTTAATGGAAGTTCTTTCTAGCACTATGAGACAATTGGGTGGCTGGGGTGGGGTTTGCAGTGAGAGATGCTGGTGGCTGGGGAGGGAGGCTCGGCTGTCTACAAGCTATTGCCTACACCTATGTCTATGGCTGTTATCTGCCTCCTACCAGGTATACTACG
The DNA here is from genome assembly GCA_003113815.1 of Sphenodon punctatus. Classification (NCBI taxonomy): domain Eukaryota; kingdom Metazoa; phylum Chordata; class Lepidosauria; order Sphenodontia; family Sphenodontidae; genus Sphenodon; species Sphenodon punctatus. The sequence continues at coordinate 2,086,032 of QEPC01008677.1, read as the reverse complement.
AGGCAATTGAATAGTATTTTTAAAAATCAAGGGCACTGATCCCTGTCTCTCAAGTTTGTCCTTGCCTGTTGTTGTATCTGATACATATAGATTGTATTCCCATTTGCCTGCAGTCTTCAAGGTTAACATTAATTTAGTAATACAGCTCAGATCACACTGTTTTATGTGGCATCCTGTTGCCCCTTTCTCCTAGAGAATAGAATGGTGAGAAATGCATCTTGATGAGCAATCAGGGAAAAGAGTTTAGCCTATTTGATGGAAGAGTTTGTTTTTAGATGTGGAATGTTGTATTGAAGCCATGTGAATTTTCCACTCAGCGCACAGTTAAGTTATGGAATTTGTTGACACAAGATTTGGTCAAGGCCAGTAGGATAGCTGGGTTTAAGATAGAATTGGACAAGTTTCTGGAGGGTAGGTCCATTAGCAGCTATTAGCAAGGTAGGTTGCTAATGTAAAATCTTACCGTCGGGAGCAGGGAGTGAACAACAGGGAATGGATTGTCCCATAGTGACCTGTTGGGTACTACTGCAAGTGACCGAGTTTGGCCACTGCTGGAGACAGGTGCTGTGCTCAATGGACCATTCGTCTGACCCAGTATGGCTCTTCTTATGTTCTTATTTGAATGAAAGCCTGTGAGGGAAACTGAGATAGGAAGATTTTGGAAGACCCAAGAGATTCAATGCATTTTTAAATGTGTATAATTTAAAGCGGGGATGGGGAACTCAGGCGTGGGGACTAAATGCTGTCCACAGCTAGTTTTTACCTCCAAACACTGAAGGACAGGGCTCAGGACATGTATGGCTATCTTCCTCTTGGGGAGAGGTTGTATGTGTGCATTCGGTGCAAAGAGCTCCTGGCTCTCAGAGAACAAATGCAGTCTCTGGAGGTTAGAGTGGCAGAGCTGGAGGAGCTGAGGCAAACAGAAAGGTACATAGAGGAGTACTTCAGGACATTGTAGAGTTGTCCCACTCCCATCTCCACTCCAGCAGCCTCTTTGCTGCTATGGAGGAGCTAGTTCTCCAGGAAGGAAAGCATCAAATTGGAATAACAGGAAGTGATCCTGTAGTTGGGATCTGCCTTCCAGATGATGTGTTATCCTCTCGCACTGAGGATATGTCTCCAGGGCGTGGTTCCCAGGGGGGTGGGAATAGGCTAACCGTGGTAGTTGGCGATTTGATTATTAGGAATGTAGATAGCTGGGTTGCTGGTGGCCGCAAGGACCGCATGGTAACGTACCTGCCTGGTGCGAAGGTAGCGGACCTTACACATCACCTAGACAGAATTCTAGAGAGCCAGTTGACGTGGTACATGTGGGTACCAACAACATAAGAAAACGTAGCAGGGATGTTCTGGAGGCTAAATTTAGGCATCTAGGTAGAAGACTGAAGTCTAGAACCTCCAGGGTAGCATTCTCAGAAATGCTCCCAGTTCCATGCGCAGGACCCCAGACGTAGGCTGAGCTCCGGAGTCTCAATGCGTGGATGAGACGATGGTGCAGGGAGGAAGACTTTAGATTCATTAAGAACTGGGGAACCTTTTGGGGAAGGGAGAGCCTAAACCGACAAGATGGGCTCCACCTTAACCAAAGGGGAACCTGGCTGCTGGCACTAAACATTAAAAAGGAGATAGAGTAGTCTTTAAACTAAAAACTGGGGGAAAGCTGACAGGTGCTGAGCATCACATGGTTTGGGCTGAGGCAGCTGCAAAAGATGCTGTTATTTCAGGGGAATTAGAGTATTCTAATATGGAAGACAGGAAAAATCCCCAGGGAGCTCAGGTGGAAATCAGTTTGCAACAGTCAAACTCTATTGATCCCCAAATAACTAAAACAGTTACTTACAATAAACAGATTAAAAATAAAAAGGATACATTTAAATGTCTATATACAAATGCTAGAAGTCTAAAAAGTAAGATCGGAGAATTAGAGTGTATTGCGTTAAATGAGGATATAGACAGAATAGGAATCTCAGAGACCTGGTGGAATGAGGACAACCAATGGGACACAGTATCACCAGAATAAAAAATATATCAAAATGACAGAGTAATTGGAGCTGGTGGTGGGGTGGTGCTATATGTAAGAGACAACATTGAGTCAAGCAGGATTAATATTGTAAAGGAAGCAAACGGTACTCTGGAATCTCTGTGGATAGAAATTCCATGTATAATGGGGAAGTGTATAGCGGTCGGCCTATACTATCGCCCTCCTGACAAGGACAGTGAGACTGACTGTGAAATATTGAGGGAGATTAGACAGGCTACTAAAGTAGGAAATGCAGTAATAATGGGCGGTTTCAATTACCCTCATATTGACTGGGTGAATGTCTCCTCGGGGCAGAATGCAGAGATAAAATTTCTAGATGTCATAAATGACTGCTTCCTGGAGCAGCTCATCCTGGAACCAACAAAAGAAGGAGCCACTTTGAATCTAGTCCTAAGTGGAGTGCAGGATTTAGTGTGAGACGTAACGGTGCTAGAGCCGCTGGGCAATAGTGATCATAATGTAATTAAATTTGACATACTCACAGAAGGGAAAATGCCAAATAAAATCACTGCGGTAACATATAACTTTAGAAAGGAGAACTATGTAAAAATGAGGAAACTAGTTAGAGGGAAACTTAAAGGAGCAGTTGCAAGAATTAAATGTCTACAGGCAGCGTGGAGACTATTTAAAAACACCATCTTGAAAACTCAGATTAAATGTATTCCACAAATTAAAAAAGGTAGGAAGAGACCAAATGTCTGCCTGTGTGGCTAAATGGTGAGGTGAAGGAGGCTATTGGAGCCAAAGAGTCCCAATCAGGTAAATCGGGACGAGCATAAGCGCTGCCAAAGTAGATGTAAAAAGTTAATAAGACAGGCCAAAAAGGAATTTGAGGAGCAACTTGCTAAAGATGCTAAAACTAATAATAAAAACTTTACCAAGTACATCAGAAGCGGAAAGCCTGCTAGAGAGTCAGTTGGGCCGTTAGATGACCAGGGTGTGAAAGGGGTGCTTAGGGAGGGAAAGGACATTGCAGAGAAGCTGAATGAGTTATTTGCTTCGGTCTTCACTGCAGAGGATGTTGGGGAGATACCGGGTACTTTCAGACATGACGCTAACCACCCTTTAACCACCCTTGGTGGTTATTTATGCATGTTGCAGGGCTGTATTGGTGCCCTATGCAGCCCTGCAACATGCATAAATAACCACCAAGGGTGGTTAGCGTCATGTCTGAAAGTACCCACCCACGCCGGAGCCTTACTTTTTAGGTGAGGAATTGGAAGAGCTGTCACAAGTCAACATGACTCTGGAGGCGGTTCTAGAGCAAACTGACAAACTAAATACTAACAAATCACCAGGATCAGATGGTATTCACACCAGAGTTCTGAAGGAATTCAAATATGGAATTGCAGACCTACTGTTAGTAATTTGTAACCTATCGTTAGAATTTGCCACTGTACCTGAGGACTGGAGGGTGGCAAAAGTAACCCTGATATTTAAAAAGGGATCCAGAGGTGATCCTGGAAACTACAGACCAGTGAGCTTGATGTCTGTGCTGGGCAATATGGTGGAAACTATTAGGGATGGGCGAACAGAACAGAGTTCGAGTTCGGAAATTCGGTTCAGTTCAGTTTGAAATTTTAGTTCGGTTCGGAAGTTCGGTTCGGTCGACCGAACAGACCAAGTTCGGTCGAATTCTGAACTTCCGAACCAAATTTCGCCATTCAAAACCAGGTATTTTGGTGTGTGTTGCCACTAGCGATGGGCAAACAGAATGGAGTTCGGAAATTCGGTTCGGTTCGGTTCAGTTTGAAATTGGAGTTCGGTTCAGAAGTTCGGTTCGGTTGACCGAACAGACCGAGTTCGGTCCGAACTCCGAACTTCCGAACCGCGTTTGCCCATCCCAGAAACTATCACTAAGAACAGAATTGCTGGGCATGTTAATAAACATGGCTTAATGGGGTTGAGTCAACATGGATTTATCAAAGGTAAGTCATGCCTCACTAATCAGTTGGAAGTCTTTGAGGATGTAAATAAGCATGTGGACAAGGGAGACCCGGTAGGTATAGTGTACTTGAATTTCCAGAAAGCATTTGATAAGGTCCCACATAAAAGACTCTTGAGAAAATTAAAAAGTCGTAGGATAGGAGGTAGGGTCTTACTATGGATCGGTAACCGGTTAAAGGATAGGAAGCAAAGAGTAGGACTGAATGGTCAGTTTTCACAATGGAGAGATGTAAAAAGTGGTGTGCCCCAAGAATCTGTATTGGGACCGGTGCTGTTTAATGTATTCATCAATGATCTGGAAAAGGGCGTTAAAAGTGAGGTGATCAGATTTGCAGATGACACCAAGTTATTCAAGGTAGTTAAAACACGAGCAGACTGTGAAGAACTGCAATAGTGTCTTACGACACTGGGTGCCTGGGCATCTAAATGGCAGATGAGATTTAATGTGGATAAGTGTAAAGTGATGCATGTAGGGAAAAACAATCCAAACTATGCGTACACAATGCTGGGTATTAAGCTAGGAGTTACCACTCAGGAAAAACATCTGGGAGTGATTGTGGACAACACCCTGAAATCCTCAGCCCAGTGTGCAGCAGCAGTCAAAAAACACACACAGAATGTTAGGAGTTATTCGCAAAGGGATAGAGAATAAAACTGAGGATGTCATAATGCCTCTATACAAATCAATGATGCGACCGCACCTGGAATATTGTGTGCAGTTCTGGTCACCCAATCTCAAAAAAAGACATAGCTGAACAAGAAAAGGTACAGATAAGGGCAACGAGAATGATAAAGGGTATGGAACGGCTTCCATACAAAGGGAGGCTTGACAAGCTAGGTCTCTTCAGCTTAGAGAAGAGAAGACTGAGAGGGGACATGATAGAGCTTTATAAAATCTGGAGTGGTGTAGAATGAGTAAATAGGAAATGGTTATTTACCCTCTCAAATAGTACTAGAACTAGGAGACACTCCATGAAACTAGCTGCTGGCAGATTTAAAACAAATAAAAGGTAAGTACTTTTTAACTCAATGCAGAATTAACTTACGGAATTTGTTGCCAGAGGATGTTGTCAAGGCCAGTAGTATAGCTGGTTTTAAAAAAGGAATTGATAAGTTCTTGGAGTGTAGGGCCATTAATGGCTATTAACCAGGTAGTTTAGGGGATGAACGTCTTACTGTTGGGAGCTGGGAGTGAACAACGGGGAATGGATTGCCCATTGTGTCTGTTGTTTCTTCTCCCATGCGATCGAGATTGGCCACTGTCAGAGGACAGGATGCTGGGCTTAATGGACCATTGGTCTGACTCAGTATGGCACTACTTATGCTCTTATGTTCTTAGGGTAAGGGATGGGTGAAGATGGGTGTGCATGCGTGTGGGTGGGAGTTCACACGCCTGCACCCCCACCGGGGGATTTACATGGGTGGCACACATGTAAAAAGGGCCTACATTTTATAAGGAAAACAATTTTCCATGGTAGGAATATGAGAAATGAGGAAGCAGGTTGTCAAGTTCAAGGACAGGGGTTGAGCCCACATCCTTGGGGTCCTGAGCATGGTGGTGGCTAGTGCCACTGCCTCAACACCATCAAGGTACTCTGGCCAGGGTCTGTGCCTGGCCTTCCCCAACACTGGTCAAACCACCTACACATGCTCCACAACCCCAACTTCCTGGTTTGCTCCTGCTATATAAAAGGCAGACCTACAGCCACAGGGAGCTGGGTGGATCATCTATCTCTCCTTCCTGGTTTGTCTCTGTTCCTCTCCATGTGCTTTTGTACTGGCTCTGCTTTGCCCTGGACCTGGTGTGTGTTTTGACCAGCTCTGTTCAGATTCTGTCTGCCCCTTGCCCAGAAACAAGCTCTTCTGCCTCTGCCTGTCTGCCTGCCTGCTCATATTCCTGGGTTCTGGCTCTGTGCCTGCTTCGGAGCCCACTACATGATGCCTGGAGAGCCCTCTGCGCAACTTCCCGAGCTCACCCTTCTGACCACGTCTGCTCATCCAGCTGCCTGCCTGTCCACCTGCCTCCTTCCCAGTCCTGCTCTGTGAGCTGTGTGCCAAATCCCTGCCTTGATGTCCTGGACCCTTGAATCCTGATCCTGTACTAACTCCCACCATGACTTCATGAATCCCATCCCTCATTCTGTTTCTGACAAGGATTATGTTCTGGGACCAAACCCAATTCTAGGTATGCACATGCACGAAGTGAAGATTTATTTATTTATTTATTTATTTTTTTATTTTATAAATTTGTAAGATTGAAGAGTTACTGTGTGTGTGTGTATGTGGATTGAAGACACTGTTTCTTCCAGGAGCAGGGCAGCAGTGGCAGACTTGGGACCCCAGAGATAGCACCATGTGCATGCACAGTGTGTATGCCTGCACAGTGTCCCTTCAACCTGCATGTTTGTGAAGTGACCCTTTGGTCTGTGTGTTGCATATGCACGGACCGAGAATTGGGCTCCAGCATGTCTGCGTCTTTGCAGTTTTATATAGTTCGTCTTTTGACGTAAAGTTGGGATTTCAAGTTGGCAGAGTTTCAGCTCCCATCGGATAGAAGGTCCTATCACATTCTTGTTTATCTAGATGACTCAAGATGAGACTTTGTACCTCTTGCTATAACCAATGGCAAGGTAGAGCTAGTGTTCTTGTGCTGCAACCTATATATGACCAAAATACACTTTGCATCTAACTCTCTTGCAAGAGAACTGACAAGGATTGATATTTTACATCACTCTGTGTAATTTTAGTGCTGTTTAGAAAGCAAAATGACAGGAAGTTATTCAGTTATTCTAAGGCCATTTTTAAATGAGCACTGCTGGGGGGCCGGACTGTATCCGCTGAGTGGAGTGGCTGCGGACTGCCCACTCACATGAAGTGAGTGAGGAGGGGTTCAAAGAGTCGGCTCCCTGGGTGGGTACTGCAGCAGCCTCCACCCGCTCCCCCTGCCATGGACCATGGGGGAGGGGGAAGTGTGCCGAGCTGGCCCCTGATATTGACATGTCCCAGCCGAGCGCTGAGGAACCCAGACTCCCCAGCACTCCTGGCTGGTTCCTGTGCCTTGCAAAAGCTGTTTTCTTGCCTACGGTGCCTCTGAACGGCAGACCACTCTGATGACATGGTTGACTGCTGCCATTCATACAGACTGGGGATGCACAGTGGGTGCCTGACTGTCCCCACACGTCATATCTGCCTGCACCCACAAAGAGCACTCTGTTTTTTTCATCACTGCTCTGTGGTGGTCATGGGTGGGTTCTGCATCGGTCATAGAGGCGTGCCTCCCCCACACCACCTTCAAATGGGTGCTCAGGGGAGGTGGGGGGATGAGTGGGCCTGGCAGTGTCTCATCTAAAAATGGCCAATGTGTTTAAAGCCTTCTGGCATCAGAGCAACCCTCAGACTCCTACCGTTTGATTTTTTTGAGAATGCCTTAACATCAAATTGAAACTGATCTCTCTCTTCTCCCACTTGTCCTGAACATGTTGCAGTACTGGACATTTATGAGATAAAAAAGGGAAGACTATTGATCCTGGTTTTTTTATCCTCTTTTTTTAATCTTTGGGCAGTCATAAGGAGGAATAAATGTAAAGTAGCACATATTGACCCTTTGTGCCCATTCTCTTCCGGTTTTAGGGCACTTCTGTTGGCTCCTACTGGTCCTTGGGTGCAAGGGGTGGAAAATCTATTGTTCTCCCTAGGTTTTTCCGGGGAATACCTACTTTCTCTTTCTTTCCATACAGCCTTATACCAAATCAAACAACGTATTTCAGATCAAGAGAAGCAACTTCTGCTTGCTGTGTTCTCTGCTCAAAAGATATCATTGTTATATCCATCTCTTAATGGTGACTAGTCAGGTGCCCCATATTTGGGCTTTTTGACTCTCTGTATATATAGGAGGGCCTTTAGGCTGCTTTTACTTATTACCTTCTGCTGTAATGGAAGGTCGTTGGAAGGGTACTCCCTATAATCAACAATTTTGCTATTGCGATCTAAAAACAATAGAGACGCTGGCCCAAACATTACTTGATTGGCTGATTTGTATTCAGACCCCTGTTCTAGCTTTTGTGACTCCAATTATTATGCATATCTGGGGTAAGAATATCTTTGTCTCCCCACGGGTGGTGAGGTTTTTGGCGGCTGCTATTAAGATTAGGTCTGATGTTCCAAAATGGCTTCTAGTTTTTTATCTTGAGCTTCTTTTTGTTTGTTTGTTTGTTTTGTACTGCTGTATTTGCATTTTTAATAACTGTGTAGCAATGGCCTTTGACTAAGTGATAAATATTGATTGATTGAGTGACCCTTAGTTAGAACTAAACATTTGGGTAATTCTATTCATCCTTTTTTACCATTAGCACAAACATGGGTTAGACTAAACCTTCAGTCTCTGAATTTATAATTCTCAGGAACAGTGGTTTAGATGCCTGTGCAACTTTTGAACAGAGTGAAGTTCAACATAGACAGTGTAAAACAAAACGAAACAGAACAAACTTTTCTTTTTGACTTGTAAAGATTTAGGCACTTGTGTGTTACATTTGGGTTCAAATGAAACATCAAAATGAATTGAAACTGAAGATTCCCTTCCCTCCTTTTTGTGTCAAAACCACATGAAATCACACTTTTTAATGTTGTTGACATCAAATAATGAGTTGGCTTTGGCTTTCTTGAGAATTTATTTTTGAGACTTTATGAACCTTTCAGTGATCTTGCATAATGAAGCTTGAAACTTTGTGAATATTATGCACAGTTTTAGTTTGCCTTAAGCTCCAGTCAATTGTTGTCATTAATTATAAGTATACAGACTCTGTTGTTAGTTTTCATGTATAAGTAAAAATGGGAACAATCTGGACTGGCTGTATATTAATTCTAATATTTTTAAAACGCTTCTATAAAGCTATGGACCTTTTGAGGGCCATCCACCCACTTGATTTGGTATCCATCACTATAATACTTAAGAGCCTTCCAGAAGAAAAAGAATGGCAACAGTGATATCTGTCTTCCTTCCTTGTCATGAAGAGACATGCTTAATGGGTTTTTCTTCTGTGGGTTCCAGTTAATATTGTATCAATGTTGGGACTGCTCTTGCTGATTTGGAAAGTCTAGAATCGGTTTTGAATGTCTGAAGGATATTAGGTGGTAAAAACCGTGATGGTGATGCGCTGCTGCTACGACCCTGCCCAGGTCAGGAAGCTGTGGCAGACACAGCCTGGACCAGGTCGGACTGGCCAATACATGTTCCCATGGCTGGGTCGCTGGGGAGGGCAGGGAAACGCACAAGCATGCTGTCGGCCAGCCCTGCCCCCATGCTACACCTTCACCATGATGGCCAGTGATGGCCATAGTGGCCCCAATCCGAGCCGGGTCATGGCGGGCCACAACAGATGTGATAGCCTGCTGTGGCCCACTTTGCCCCGATTGGGTGAACGGTTTCCAGGACTGTGACCTGGAGCTAATCCAAGGGTGAGAGCCTAGGCTAGCCTCCTATATGTCTGGAGGCAATACTGGGACAAATATGGTGGCCCTAGCCTAAACACACGTGCCGGTGGCTCATGGGCCAAAGCATGAAAAAGCAGGCCACTGTCATGTCTGTTTTACCCATTGTTTCATTTACAAAACCTTCAGGTCCATCTTTATTATGAGCAAATGTGCCTATGGAAGAATCACTTTTCAGCTCTGTCCTTTATTCACTGGCTCACTCACAATGTGTGTGAGGAAATTATTTCAGACCAAGTCTTGATTAATTGTATTTAATTCTTTGAGGAACAAACAAGAGTCCTCCCTGGGCACAGTTATGCTGTTTTAAAAAACAAATGTGCAGAACTTCCAACTTATGCTCCAGTCTTTTGAGACTTTGTGTTCAGCCAGATGAGCCAGGCAGGACTGACCCCTGCACGCCCTGGGGTGGGCAGTTGTAGCTGCCAGACTTCGGGGCCAGTGCAGAGAGTAAGGCAGATGGTCTGCCCCCCAAGGGGAAACCGGGTGGGCTGCTGTTGGCCATCCTGTCACGCCCCAGGGCAGGCCAAGGTGCCGGTCGCATGTGCGGGTGCTCAGCCTCGCCCCACCCCACCCGCTTTCTCCTGGCCTGCCCACTATCCTACCCCAGCCGTGACGTGGCCACGCAGGAATGGTGACAGTGTCCACTGCTCAAAGCCCTGTAGCAGACCTTGCTGCGAGGCGAGGCGGACAGGGACTGGGCCCATGAGTGGCAGCCTGGTACCATGATTTGGGCAGCCTTCCCCCATTTTGGGTAAGGCTACTATGCCCTGCATCCCTGGCCTTTTTCAGAGGATGTAGGACATAGCAGCCTGCTGCCCGCCCCACCCTGGGATGAGGTGAACATCTGGCAGCCCCTGGGCCAATGAGCCATTGCATTGCATAGCAACGGTGCCCAAATTGGGGTAAGGCTGCCCAAATCGTGGTACCTTCTTGTGTGGCTGTATCCACAGTAGCATTCCTCTACCCTGCTATTATAGAGCCACAATTGTGGCTCTATAGTTAAGTCGGTAGCAAACTCTCATTGAACAGCGCCTATTATACTGTTCCCTATTATACTATTAAATGGGAGTCAGTAGAGCAAAAACTTCTGGTTGTTGACCATTCTAGCTTTCTTTCAGCAACACATGTGTTCTGTGATTACAAACAATGAAGAGGAGTCCAGGGACGGATCACGGGGTGTGTGTGTGTGAAGGTCGAGGGGTCCCCATCTTTCACTTGCCTCTGCCTGCTAGTAGTGCTGCTGCTGCGGGACACCGATCGGACTGGGAGAGAAAGCTGTTTGTTTACAAACCGCTGCTCTCCATGTGAGTGATCAGAACGTTGTTGCCTTGTAAAGAAGGTTCTTCGAGATGGTTCCCAACATTCTCACAACTGGGTTGTGTATGCTCACCCTATTCAAATAATAGACCACGTGATGGTCTTGAACTCCTCTAGTATAAAAAGAACTCTCCCCCTCAGAATGACAGTTCCTTCCAACTCTTTCTAGGAATATAAGAAAAAAATTGCATGCAGGGCTGGAAGAGTGGGTGCTGTGAGAATGTTTGGAACCATCTCGAAGAACCTTGTTTACAAGGCAGCAACCTTCTGTTAGTCTTTGAGTGTCTCCTCAAAGGCCGTTTTTACACGGCTCTGCCAGGTAGAGGGTTCCGTGGGTGCACAGGTGTGTGCGCGGTGTGTGCACACAGCCACACACACATCCCCACTCACACCCTACTCATCTGCACCCACGGAGCAACTGCTGTTTCCCCCAGTTACTCCGTGTGTGGGGACAAGTGTGGGTGTGTGTGAGTGGGGATGCATGTCGGGCGCACGCACGCACGCACGCACCCCCCCCACTCCAGTCTTTTGAGACTTTGTGTGCAGCCAGATGCACTCCTACGCGCACATCGTATCGTTCACACGAGGCTACCCCACCCATGAACACACAGAAATCAGCGTGTTTATGTGTGGGAGAGGCCCGTGTAAAAAGGGCCACATTCACACAACTGTGTTATTTATATTATCTTAGGTAGGAATTTAGGATGTAAAGCAATATCTATTCTATCTTGGAAAATCTGCAAATATGGTTCTGAGATTATTATGGCTGCTATTTCACTAATTCTTTTTAATGAAGTTATTGCTAACAGGAATACTGTCTTTAAACCCCCACCCCATAACCAGTCTCTTTTCATGGCATAGTGCGCTTAATAGGCTGGCTGTATTTTGGGTGTCTTGTGTGTTTGATAGCAGCACCCCCAGGCCCACTGGTGGGACACAAAGAGGGGAGCCCCATCTTGACTTCTTGGCCAGGGGCCCATTGCACCCTATCTAGTGTGCATGACGGATCAATTTGAATGAGTGTGTGGGGTGAAAGCATATGTGAGTAGTGTGTATGGATGAGCGTGTGTGTGATCAATTTGAATGAATGTGTGAGCTGAGAGCATGTGTGTACTGTGTCTGAATGATTGTGTCTGTGATCAGTTTGAATGAGTACGTGTGTGAAAGGTGAGAGCACATGTGTGAATGAACGTGTGACCTCTTTTACACGAGTTGCACCCACGCAGTGGCATGTTTAGGTGTGTCTTGTATGAAAGCAGTCGCTTGTGCGCTCCTGTGTAACATGTATCGCCACCTATCACCCCTGCACAGAGAAATGGATGGATCAGCGCCTGTGTGCACCTGCAGTGTTCTTGTGTCTGGGGCCAGCTTATGCTTTATCAAAACTATTAAGTTTCAACAGAAGGGCAAATTACCTAGACAAAAAACCTTCGGTTTAAGAAGCTCGTTGAGGCGGCATTACAAATTATACTCCAAAGTTAACATGACAGTAAATTGTATGTTAAGGCAACTTTATTAAATATCGGATCAATCTATACAGTTTTCTTTTCTCATTCATTAATTTTAAAAAATCATGATGTAACTGAAATTAAACTGTATACATTCCTCATCACGTATAAGTATTGTTCAGTCACCATACCACACATATGCAGCTTAATTTCAGTTAAGTCAAAAAATTTTTTATTAATGAATGAGAAAATAAAAATGTATAGATTGGTCTGATATTTAATAAGGTTGCCTTAATATTCAGTTTATTGTCATGTTATCGTTTGAGTATAATTTGTAATGCCACCTTAACTAATGTCTTAAATCGAAGGTTTTTTGTCTAGGTAATTGGTCTTTTACATTGCTTAGTAATGTTTGCATCTATAAACATCAGTAGCTTAAAATATATGAAAAGGATGATCAAAAATAGTGGAAGTCAGATCTGTATTTCAAATGCTCTTTCAGCTTGGAGCAAAAGAGGGTTTTTTTGCTGGTATTAAGTCAAAACGTTCCCTTTCTCAGTATGTAATAAGATCAGAGGTAAACAGAGATTTGTGTTGGGTCCCCCCCCCCTTCCTTTTTAAAAAAAAAAGATTGTCCTCATGCAAAAACAGCTGAAGGTTTTGATGGAAGTTTAGGATTTTTTGAGCAGGGAGGAACTTGAATTTAGGTGTGTAGTTTGCTTTAAAATGTATATTTTATCATCGTTCCATATTTCCCCCTCACTTGATTATATGTTCTAGTTTTACTAAATTTCAGAGTCTACTTTGGTAAAACTTGGCAGCTGTTAATTTAATTTCCATGTACTACTGTAATAGGATATAAATTAGAACTCTGGGGGATCACTGATAGTATTCAGTGAAGAAGATGAAACTTTGAAGGGATATGAAAGGGATTGCTCTGCTAATACTGCAAGGGATAATATAAGAGGTAGAGAAGATTTTATTATACAATAGCCCTTTGGGAGAATTAGGGAGAGAAGGAAGTTAGTAAAAAATACTCCCAGAGTTTTTTTGCATGAACTATTTTTTCTTCTATACAGATGATGCATAAGTCAATCTTGTCATGACACTCAAGGGAAAAAAGAAGAGTTTCAGCTCACAATAGCTCTACCTCATACACACTGTTCATCTTTGTCCCTTTACAAGTTGCCCTTCTGTCCTCCAGTTTCTGAGGGGATCAGTCTTTGTTCTACCTATAGCCTCTTTGGCTGTTTTTGTCTGTTCATATTGCTACGGTTGCCTTCTTGACATCAATGGGTATTTTCAGATGTTACGAGATCACGCTCAACCACAGTGAACCACGGTCAATCCCGTGGCGGGGCCAATGCGCCCTGAACGTCTGTTCAGTGGCTGCCAGATGTTCACCACAGTCATACCCACATAGTGTCAAAATCAACCACGTTTCTGGAGCTCCCCGCCGGACCATCTCCGATAGCATGTTCAAAGAGATTCCTGACGGGAACCAACAAAAAATAACGTCTGGCCGTCAACCACCGGCCGGAATCAAAGGAAATGATTCCCAGCTGGGGACAAAGCAAGTAGCATCGCTGCCAGGCAATGAGCAACAACACAGGCAGCGGAGGGAGATTTAAAGGGCACACAGCAGCAAGGGGACAGGGCGGGATGGAGTGAGGCGGACGGGAGAGGCGAGCAGAGGGCGAGAGAGCAAGGGAGGAGGAGGAGGTGGAGGAGGCGGCGGCAGAGGCGCGGGCGGGGGAGGAGGCAGTCGTGCTGCACCTGGAGGCGGTGGAGGAACAGCAGCAGCAGCAGCCGGGACGGACTGACCTGGCACCTTCTGGGTGTTTTGACACCCAGAATCGGCGTCACATCTGTTGCGCTGACCCGGCCCATGATCTTCCGGCCCGATTCCCTGCCATGGTCCCGGTCCCATCACGTCTGTTCAGGGCTTTCTTTGACCATGGGGAGTGGTTGTTCGGTTCACCCCCGCCGGGAATCCATTGTGGTGAATCGGGACCGCGTAACATCTGAAATCACCTAATGACTCACAATTCTACTTTTCCATTTTTGATCTGTCTCTCAGTTTCCAATTCTGCATTTTAGCCTGTCTTTCTGACATCTCTCCCTGAACAACTCAACCTCACTATTACAGTAACTGTAACTTTCTCTGCTACTAATAACACCCCTCGATCAACAACTGAAGTGGCATCTTTGATATCTCACTCTTTTGCAACAACATTTTATTTGTTCTGGAAGTGGGAGCTATGTGCTTATTGAGGTGACATGTCATTTGTTTTTCTAATGTAGGACTCCTAGGTGACCTTTAGCCAGTGTCACAGGCTAAGTTATATAGTTACTTAGTTAGAGCAGATATTTTCCATGTTTATAAAAAGTAAAAACCTTTTCTGAAGCTTAATTTAAATTAGTCAAAACACAACAGATACTTAGTAACAATTAATTCTGAGACAGCTCTCTCTTATTTGCTTTCTTTGTAGTGTATGGCTGTGGAAATTGCACAGTATATACCAAGCAAGAGAAACTTTGATGACCATGGTGACTCCGGAATAAAAAGTCTCTATTTTCTAATTTAATGTAATGCTAATTATTCATAGTAGAGTAACACCAACTGGCACGAGGAGTCTGTTGTGCTAGGCAGTGGACAAACATATAGTAAGAGACTACTTCAAGGAGCTTACATTTCAGATAGACAAGACAGATGAAGGCACAGGAGAGATGTACTAATTTGTCTAAGGTCACAGAGAAGGTCAGTGGCAGAGCCAATGGCCCAGCTCTCCTTACTTCCAGTCCAAATCCCTATCCAAGAAATTGCACTGCCTCTCTGATTAACAGAGGCCATCAGTCTCAAACCTGGTCCAGCAGGCCCTAGCAAGTGCTTTAACCACACTACTACTGAGGAATGGTCCATAAATCTTGGATAGCAGCACTAGTGCCTTGAGAATTAGTCTTCTGCAGCAGCTGCACCATGCAGCAAATTTTCTGATTGGCTGGTTCAAGATGAAACCTCATTGGCTGCTCTGGACTATATAAGGAAGTCTAATAATGATCTCCTTTGCTTTGAGAAATGAAAACAGAAATGAAAAATATGAGAATGAGAATTTTGACTTTCGGTGATATTTAGTGTCTTTTATTAATGCTTTTTAAAAACAAAAACAAAACAAAAAAACCAACAACTTATTTTAAAATATTTTTCATAGTTTAAAGTCTGGTTTTATTTACTAGCAGATGCTACAGAACAATTGACAGCCAAGGTTCCCAAAATAAATTCTGCAATATCACAAGCATCAAATAACAATTCCCAAGTAGCACAAAGGGTAAAAAGAGATGTGGCAGCAGCCTTATGTGGTCTGCTTGGGAGCCAACCTCACCTACACTTCTGTGTAGGTGCCACCAGATGTTGGCTTGGGATTGCCCTGGCCAAGTTGGCAGCTAGCCCTGGGCTCTGATCTTGAGAAACCTTCAAAGTCCCAACCCGGATTAAAGCCTTCCCACTGGGGCCACAGCAGACTATCATGTCAGTTCCTAAACTGCCCACATGGCCCGGGTCAGGTCTGCCATGGCCGGCCGCCATGGCTGTCTGTTTGTCATTGGCTGACGTGGCTGCCTGGCATGGTAGGGGGCAGGGCACTGGGCACAATTCAAGGGCAGGACCAGCCAGCTGCATGTTTGGTATGCTCCCCATCCCCCCGGTGCCCCGGCTGCGGGCATGTCTGTTCAGCACCCCTACCCGGTCTGGACTGTGTTCGCCGCAGCTTCCTGACCCAGGGCAGGACACTGCGGTGCAGCCGTCATTTCTGTTTTCACTCAAAATGTATTCCAGAGATACATCAGACACCAAAATGCAGTAGATTGACTCTAAAGCCATCACCAAGGTCAGAGGAGCATTCCCAAATCTCACTGAAAAGCAGTGGAGATAAGGCAGGCAATTGACACCCAGGGAAACGTTTCCAGGGGATTTAGCAGGATATCATCTCCCAAACACATTGTACCCTATGCGTTTCCTATGGGAGTAAAATTATGGGCAGGTTCATTTAAAAGGTCACAAACTGATTAAGGTTCAGTTTTAGAATTGAACAAAATACTAAGTAAGATTGTTAGTTCCCACTACCAGAGGATGTGATAGAAGCTTTTGTAAGCAAAACTGAGCAGAGCTTCTGCTCATCTGGCCAGTGACACCTCCTCCACCCAGTACAGCATTGTGACACAGGCTAATAACTTATTGTGACACAGGCTCCATTGCAAGGAAACCAGGCCAATGCAGACCTGCATCCCTAGTAGCTAGCTACACCACCAAAATGCCTGTCCAAGCACACAGCAGGCCCTTTTTTAAAAGTTTGGCCCCTTTTGGGCCTCCATTGCAAGCAACCCAGGCCCCTGCAGACCAGCATCCCTAGTAGCTACACCACCAAATGTCTGTCCAAGCACACAGCAGGCCCTTTTAAAAAAGTTTGATCCCTTTCGGGGCTCCATTGCAAGCAACCCAGGCCCCTCCAGACCAGTATCCCTAGTAGCTACACCACAAAATGCCTGTCCAAGCACAAAGGGCCTTTTAAAAAAAAAGGTTTGGCCCCTTTCGGGACCCTCCAGTCCACCTCCAGCTCCATTGCCCAGCTAGACTCCCCGTGTCCTCTCCCACTCCCCTCCCCCATGTCTCTCAGTGCACCCACTCCCCCCACTTAGGGTTGCCATAGACGCAAATTTTTAGAAGGCACTTATAAAATATACAGGTTGCAGGGCTGCATTGGTTCCAATACAGCCCTGCAACTTGCATATCTCATAAGTGTCCTCTTACAATTTGCATCTATGGCAACCCTACCCATACTCCATTGCCCAGCCAGATTCCCCAAGTCCCCCCCACTCCCCCAGTTCACACCACCCCAACACACACAAGCAACAATTACAATTCATAATTAACATACTATAACTCACAGTTTAAAAAGTAATTTAAAATATCCTTAAAATACAAAAAAAATATACTGAAAGGCCAGAACCAATCTTTATGTAATTACCATATGTGATATATCATCCCATAATAATCACTATTATAACATTCCCCCCTCCTCCCAAGACAAGTCCCCCAGCCCCCGGGTCCCCCCCAAAAAGCAAAGGCCCAAGCCCCAGCCAGGTCCCCAGTGTACTTACCACCAGCAGGACTGAACCCACAGGGCAGGCTGAGCTTGGCAGCATCTCCTCCCCACTTGAGGACAAGATGCTGGGCTTGCCTTTTGAACGATGATGGACCCACTTGGCAGTGGCACACTAGAGTACTACTTAACTAACTTGCTTCCTTGAGATGATAGGATTGGATTGGGGAACAAAACCAGATAGGATTGGGGAACAAAACCCTTTACTGTCGGGAGCCTGGGGATGACCCGCAGGGAATGGATAGTATGGTGACCTGTTGGGTGCTTCTCCCAGGCCCCA
>QEPC01008677.1:2056726-2068027 GCA_003113815.1 Sphenodon punctatus | reverse complement strand
CCCCCCCCCCCCGCTGTTCCACCGGCCAATCACACACAATGGGTATTTTCAGACGTTACGAGATCACAGTCACCCACAGTCAACCACGGTCAATTTCGCTGCGGGGCCAAAGTGCCCTGAACATCTGTTTGGCAGCCGCCAGATGTTCACCACGGCCGATTCCCACATGCGGTCAGTTTCAACCACGCTTCCCAGGCTCCCCGCAGGACGAGCCCCGAAAGCGTGGTCAAAGTGATTCCCGGCGGGAAGTAATAAAAAGTAACATCTGGCCGGTGATCATGACCCGGAATCCCCAGCAGGATTCCGGGCCGTGGTCAAAGCGAGTGGGCGCTGTAGCTGCATTGGCTGCGGCACCCGCCCGTCTCCCCAGAGGGCGGGTGGCGGGGGAGTGTGGGGGGTGGGGCCGTGCAGCCGCATGTTGTGCCACGTGGCTCCGCCCCCTTTTATTGGCCCCGGGGAGTGGTTGTTCTGTTCACCCCCAAGGGGAATTCACTGTGGTGAATCGGGACGGCGTCACGTCTGAAAATACCCAATGTCACACACACACTCACATCATGTATTGCTCTCGCCGTCCCCCCAGGGCGTCCAGGGCTATAGCCCATATACATTACTGCACTGCCGGTTTCCTCTGCCATAGACTTCAATGAAACAGTGCCCCCAGCGATCCTGGCAACCCGTTGCTGATTTCTCTGAACACACGTTGGATGGTTCTCTCTAGCCGCCTAATGTGCGTTCTGAGAAGTTTTGCCCCTTGCAGGGCTCCTTCTCTGTCTCCTAGGCTGAGGCTCTCCAGTCCTTCCTGTTGCTGAGTGCACTGTGAGACCCCCTCCTCCCCCGCATCCCCTTCTTGACCTCCTGGCCAGGACATCGGCATTCTAATGATGATTGTGCATGCACAGAGCAAAGCAACATGCTCGCGCATGTGCAATCATCTACCCGGACGTTCGGATTGCCGGAGTGGCTGACAGCTGCGCCGGGGCTCTGAACAGCCGGAACAAGTGAAGAAGAGTTGAAGTTCTTGGTATGGAAGGATTCAGGTCAGGAACCTATTTTTTAAACTTGGGGGGAGGGGGGTGCGGAGGCCAGTAGGGGCAGTGCCCCTGGTGCCCTGGGGCTGGCACCACCGCTGCACTTAGGGTGTTAACAAACTAGATGTTGCCCCACATTAGCTCACATTAGGCCTTGGATTCACTTGTGTGTTCTGAATGGTAGCCACCAAATTTTTGCCCTGGGACCGCTACCCACAGCGTCATCCCAGGAAATGTGGAGCACGTCGTGTGGGTAAATCTGGGCACAACCAGGGCAGTGGAGCAACTGCATATCTGCTGGGGTGGGCCACAGTGCACTCACGTGGCCGCCGTGTATTAGGGTGCTTGCTAATTCTGCACGTATTTCGCACCATGGAGTTGTGTGCAAAAGCCTAGAGTATCACTCGAGCTACTGCAACATGTTGATGATGGGTGGGAGTGCACAGCAGGCTATGACAGGGACAGAATACTGGCCTTTCTGTCTGGTCCATTGCATGGCAACTGCGAGTGGGGGCTCCACATGGGGACTCCATGGAGCCACCCTACACTCCTACCAGCTCCCATCCTGGATGTTAACGCCCTTAGTGATGATTCCTCCAGATTAGGGTTGAAGCAAACTGGCAGGAAACATTCCTTATCCTTACTGCTTGTGCTGTACATGTCTGATAGATAAAAGGGGGACTTCAAATCTCTGAGATTGTCCGTCATGCCCTACAAATATTGGTTTTACTAGCAAAGTAAAATTTTTAAAAGTCAGAAATATGCATCCTAAAGCTGAAAAAACACATTATAGATTACTGCACTTTTTTCTCCTCTTGAACCGAGTGAGCAATTCCCATTTTTGAATGGAAATTATATATGGCAGAATCAAGTGAAAATGGAGCCTATGGCTGATCTAAGCCTGTAGCAGATGTTAGCAATGGAGCTGCAGTAGGTATTCTAATGCATCCATCTTAGACAGAAAACTGAGGGAACATGCCTGCTTTGTTTGGTTAACATGGATTTTTCTAAGGAAAACCAATGGTGTTATTTTGACACAGGCTGTGATTTAAAAATACTCTCAAAACTTAGAATTGATTTTAGAGACACATGAACTTGGGTGACTGCCAGTTCTCGCCATGTGATAAAAGCATTTCTGATTTCATTGCAAGCATTGCTGGTCTATATGTTCTCCTGTAACTGGCTGGACTTGTCTTGCTCCTGTTGTGTCCGATTTTAGGCCCAGCTGCTTCCCTGCAGTATATTCCTTTGTGACCTTGGTTAAAACAAGTTTTCACACATTTCTGCTGAGTTGTTGCTGGCTCGACTTTTAAGGACTGTTGATATTAGAGCTGTGAAGTTGCCAGCTTCTTCTGAAAAGGGAAACCAGATGTCCTCTTTTGCTGACTCATTATTCTCTTTGAAAGGTCCTGGAATTCATGAGAGGACATTCCTCCACCTGCCTGTGTGTGCATTGGAAGTGTATTTGGAAAATAAGCAAGTTGTGTCTTACAGCCTGTGGGGACACATCTAAAAGGAGTTATCAACAGTGTTATGCACAGTGTGAAAAAACTCAGACTTTAGAAAAAACAAAACAAAAGCTCCTTCTTGAAACACTAACGATCACAGATGATCAGAAAACTTGTTTAGCAATTAGCAACCAAACAAAACAAAAGAGTCAGTCAGATCTGTAGAAGAGTTTAAAATATTGTTTGGTCTCAGAGGAGACCTCAAAACACATAAACAATTGAGAATTATGTAACTTTCCACTCCAGTGGATCACAATCGAATCTAATTTTAAACACTTTAGAATGCTAAACTTGAGCTGAATTTTGGCAAAGGAGGTAAGACATTTTGTTTGCTATAAAATACCCCCTTTGGGCTTTTTCCAGGTGTACGTATCTCTCAAAGATTACATCTTTGACTAAAGTCCTACTATTACTATTTCTACTGTATTCTTACTATTTCACCCCAATTGTATTGGGTAAATGCTAAGACGTATGAATCTGTTGTGTGCACCATTTTGACACAAAATCTGATGCCTGCAGGACCCGGCAGGGGTGGATGGAACCGTTTTACAATGGTTCTGTTCTTACCTTGCTGGTAGATCGCAGTAAGTGGTCCTAGGGGACTCAACATCGTCCCTGTGGGCTTTCTCGTGTGGGGTCACACAGGATTCTATTCTGTCCCCTCTCTTGTTTAATGTGTATATGAAGCCACTCGGGGAGATCGTACGCAGCTGGGGAGTGCGTTGTCATACACAGATGACACCCAGCTGTATTTATCCTTTTCATCTGACCCAGGCCCTGCCGTCTCCTTGCTGTCCCGGTGTCTGGCCGCTGTGGAGGATTGGATGAGATCGAGTCGACTGAAACTCAATCCCGATAAGACGGAGGTGATGTTGGTGGGTAGGACTGGGGACCTGGGGGAGGGGAGTGCTCCTGTTATTGGGGGCATTCACCCTCCATTGGTTCCATCTGTGCAGAGCCTGGGGGTGCTCTTGGATTTTCAGGTGTTGGCTGTGGCTGGGGGCGCCTTAGGCCAATTACATCTGGTGAGGAGGCTCCGTCCATATGTCTCAGACTCTGATATTGCCACCCTCATCCATGCATTTGTCACCTTGAAACTAGATTACTGCAATGTGCTCTACGTGGGGCTGCCCCTGGTGACAGTTTGGAAGCTGCAGCTAGTGCAGAATGCGGTGGCCCGTCTCCTTACTGGGACAGGCCTCAGAGAGCACAGTATACCAGTGCTTCGAGCATTGCGCTGGCTGCCTATTGTTTTCCGGGCTCAATTCAAGGTGCTGTCCTAAACGGCCTGGACCTTGCTTACCTGAAGAATTGCCCCAGCCCCGGATTCCTGGGCTGTCCCTGCAGTTGTCCGGGAGCGCCCTCCTGGAGGTCCCACATTTTTGGCAGGTCTGAACAGACAGGAGGGTGACCTCGGCGGCCACATCATCATTTTGGAATGTCCTCCCGGTGGAGATCTGCCTCAGCCTGGATCATGGACATGCCCATCTACTTCCTGTGGCAGCCATCTTAGGTCTTCTCATGGTAGGTGCCATTTTATGGCCTAGCTCTGCCACAAAAACACAAAACCTGGAGACGCAAGAAGACAAAATTTACCTCCTGTGCACATCCCGTGTTCACCAATTCTCCCATACTGCCCCTTGTGCTTGGAATTCCCTTTCACCCCCATAGATTGCACCTTTTATGTCTCTCTTTGTACTGCCTCATCTCTTTGTACTGCCTCATTCCCCGCTTGCCTTGAAGCTAAGCTAAGCATGTGCACCTGCAACTTCTCAATGTCAGGACTTGGCCCTGAACCCTGGTCCAATGTGGTGGTTTCCTTTTCCCCGAACTACCACCTGGCCTGTTTCTCTGTTTGAGATTTTCCTTGAGCTCTTTGTTTCTCCCTTTCTATCTTGCCCAGTATATAGCCATGTCCACCTGATTGGTCACAGCCTGCTTAAAAGAATGGGTGTTTTCAGACGTGACGGGGCAGCTTCGCCCCGTCCCGAAAACAACCCAGAGATTCCCCGCCGGGATCACCCAGGCACGGCAAACAGACGTGCCGGCGATCCCGGCGGGGAATCAGGGAGGGGACAGGNTTTATTTATTTATTTAATGCATTTATGAGTCGCTCCATATGCCTACGGCATCCCGGGGCGATGTATAACTAAAAACATTCATAAAACAATTTTTAAAAACATCAACAATTTAACAACATCACAAGGGTAGGAGAATAAATAATAATAAAATGAAAATAAGGGCAGGGAAGAGCTAAAAAAAACCCTATCCACCCCTCCCCAAAGGCCTGGGCGAACAGCCAGGTTTTACAAGCCCACCAGAATGTTAAAAGGCTTGGGGCCAGGCGAGCTTCCTCCGGTTTGGTTTCCCAGACGGCCTTGCTTAATCATAGCTGGTTGCTTCGTGCTTGTTGTTTCCCTTCTTGTGTTGCTTAGTCCTTGCTCCTTGTGTTATGTTTGGTTCCTTCTAGTCCCTAGTAGCTAGCTATAGTGTGTGTGTGTTAATGTCTGCTTCCCCTTAGCTTTTGGCTCCTTAGCTTCTTGCTTAGTCTTTCATCTCCCTCCTTAGCCCCTTAATCCTTCTCTCTTTCAGTTATGTAACTTGTTTCCTTCTTTATTTTTCTGGTTGTTTGTGCTACCTTGTCAGTCTACTGGTTCCCCTTAACAATCCTTAGTTTTCTCTTGTCCTTTCAGATCTTCTTTCACCTAGTTGGACTGCTTGTTATATGTATTGTCTTTCCTCTCTTGTTCTCATGGGGTAATTTCAGATATGACGGGCCTTTGAGGCTGCTGTGCCCGATCCCGTTCTGTGGTTGGGACCCGTTTCCCGGATGGGACTGGCAAACAGACGTTCATTGGGTGTTTTCAGATGTGACGGGGCCAGTTGGCCCCGTCACGAAAACAATAATACATCCCCCGACGGGACGACCCCGTCATGCCCTAACAGACGTGCCGGGGGATCCCGGCAGGGAATTGGGGAGGGGGCGGGGCCACGCGGTGCAACATGCGGCTGCACGGCCCCGCCTCCTCCACGCTCCCCGCTGCCCGCCCTCTGGGGAGACGGGCGGGTGGCAGGGCCAATGCCACTGCAGCGTCTGGCCGAATCTGCCACGACCCGGAATCCCGCCGGTGCTTCTGGGCCTTGGCGACCGGCCAGATGTTACTTTTCTTTGATCCCCGCCGGGGATCACTTTCACCACGCTTCCCTGGGAATTGGTGCGGCTAGCCCGGGAAGCATGGTTGAAACTGACCCCATGTGGGGATTGAGCGTGGCGAACATCTGGCGGCTGCCAAGCAGACGTGCGAGTCACAGTGACCACAGGTGGGTATTCACCGTGGTTCACTGTGATCTCGTAACGTCTGAAAATACCCATTGTGACCATTGCCAGCCCCGTCCCGGATTGTGGCCAACCTAACACCAGCACCTATCCCACCCACCCACCTGAAAGCCCTGCTGCTCACTGTCCAGGCTGGCCTAGCTGCCCCCCCTCCTCCCCGTCCAGCAGGCAGTGTCGGAGTCGTCGTTGGGATCCAGGAGCAGTGGTGTTGGAGTTGGAACCTGGGCAGATGCCAGAGTCAGCACAGGAGTAGCGGGAGTGAAGAGGTGGTGGTGGTGTGGGACCCGGAGAGGGACCCAGAACTAGCAGTGCAGGAGCAGACAGTCTGTCCATTGGAGGAGGCAGCGGTTGGTGGAGCAGCGGATGAGGCGGCAAGGCAAGCGGAGAAGCTGGAGTGGACCTATGGGGACTGAGGTGAGGCCTGGCCTGGGTGACTGTCATGCCAGCAGGAGCCAGGGGCAAATGGGTGTGTGTGTGTGACTGGGGCACACTGGCACAGGGCTGCCTTTGCCTAAGCCCCATCTCAGCTGCCATGCCCCATCCATCCCCACTGCCAAAACTCTTACCCGAGGGCAGCCAGCCAGGGATGCGTGGGGGGGGGGAGGGCGGCGTTGAGCGGCTGCACGTTGCATCGCACAGCCCCACCCCCTCCTAGATTCCCCTCTGCAATTGACCATCACCACTTGCTGAGACCTCTCTGACAGGTACAAATGGAACCACTCAAGAGCAGTCCCATGCACCCCTGCCAGTTCCCACAGACGAGTCAACAACACCTCATGATCAACTGTATCAAAGGCTGCTGAAAGATCTAACAAGATCAACAGGGTGCAATTCCCCTCGTCAATCTCCAGGCACAGATCATCAACCAAGGCCACAAGCGTAGTCTCCATGCCATACCCAGGACGAAAGCCTGACTGAAATGGGTCCAGGAATCAGATAGCGTTGAGATGAGCCTCGGGCTGTCGGGCAACTACCTGTTCAATAACCTTCCCTAAGGGAAGGTTAGCAATAGGGCAATAGCTGGCTGTGGAGTTAGCATCTAAAGTTTTTAGATTTATTTAATTTTATTTTTATTTTATTTTATTAAAATCAATAATAAAAATAAGCAACGACCAGATGTCTGCATTTTTAAGTGTGTCTGACAGCCCCCCCATCCCCAAAGAGAGGCATTGACAACCCCAGCTATCAACGGCCCCAACGTCTCCCGGATGACTTTCACCAGCCAGCACGGACAAGGATTATTATTATTATTATTATTAACAAACATTTATATAGCGCCAGCAATGTACCTGGCACTTTACAAAGTAATAAAATAGACACGGTCCCTGCCCCTAGGGCTTACAATCTGAGAGACAGGAGCTGGGGGAGAGACTTAGGAAGGGGAACAGAGGGAGAGACAAGGGGTCTAACATTCATGAAGATGCGAGGTCTCAAGTGCACGTACTTGGCTTGGTTACGATGAGAACCAATTCATCACCTACAAAGTAGGGTTCCGGCGTGGGTATCTCCCCAACATCCTCCGCAGTGAAGGAGGAAGCAAAGAACTCGTTTAGCTTCTCTGCAATGTCCTTGTCCTCCGTGAGTGCCCCTTTTACTCCCGCTCATCTAATGGCCCAACCGACTCCCTAGCAGGCTTCTTGCCTCTGATATACTTGAAAAAGGTTTTATTATTTGGTTTTGCCTCTTTAGCAACTCTCCTTTCAAATTCTTTCTTGGCCTGTCTTATTAGGATCTTACAGTTACGTTGCCAGTGTTTATGCTGCTTTGTATTTTCCTCATTGGGACTAGCTTTCCATTTCTTAAAGGATGCCTTATACTAATATACAGGATCTAATATACAGGGACCTGTGTATTCTGAAAATTTCTTCTCCAAATTTCACAACCAGGAAACCCAAATTAACGATGCCGATCAAATTATGCAAAGTAAATTATGCAAATAAATTTCCCAGCATGCCATTTCATCAATTTATAAAAAAAAATCCATACCCTTCAAGAAACCTCACAATATGTTGTACGGACCTCTAAGAAGGGCACCTTTCTCCCCTGGGGCATCGTGGACAGCTCCGCTTCAGCAGCTGTGACAGAGTACCCCATGGCCCTGGAATATACATTAGCAGCTCACAGTGCTGGGTTCTCATTGGCTGGCTCGCACTGTTCCCCACTCAGACTGCAATTCTGCACCGCCAGAGGCAATTTCTGTAACAATTTGGCTAAATGCAAATTCTGAATAAATGGCTGCAATCACAGCAGCACAGAACTCACAGGACCCTGCCTATACATACACCTTGCTCCCTTTCCCCATTGCCACCCTGCCTTTGCTCCCCAATCTTTTTCCTTTGTCTACTACTCACACTTTCTTCCCTTGTCTACCCAGTCATTTTGGAAATTTCCCCCTAGCTCAGAATGAAGTGAGGTTTTTTTTGGCAGCTGTGTTTCTTTGCACACTCACTAGGAATTCTTCCACATATCCCCCATCCCACAGGACCCACACTCCCTGTCTGAAAGGACTAACATACTGGGGGTCTTGTCTAAGAACTGGGGGAAAAAAATCTTTGTTGTTGTTCGCTATTTTCCAGTTTCATGTGCAGTTAGAAATTATTTCCCCAATATAAAAATAAATAAATTTTGCCATTTGAAAAAAGGAATGCACAAGCAAACCTGGCTGGGGAACAGCCAAGACAGATGCCTCATACTTTTCAGTTTTCCATTTTAAGCAAACACATTGCAAGATTGGCAGCAGCTGACACCATGTTGCTCCTCCCCTAGAATTTGAAAGAAGTACCAGAGAACTGGTAAATGGTAAGGGATATTGATAAACGCAACAGCGCTCTTACAGTGCTCTGCGCTGTCTATGGTAAGAGGGAGGGGAAGCAGCACAAATCAGTCTAATTAGTGTGTCTAGGCATAAAGTACGTGAGCCTGAATCACTTGGTTTAACCTCCCAAGCACAACAGGAGAAATCTGTTGCTGATGGCTCACATTCTGAGACTGGCCACCTAGAGAAAACACCCTCATTCGCGACTGCACTTGCACAACATGCAAATTGTGAGCCAGAGGTTGGAAGGATGAGAAAAATACCTAAAATATTGTGGGTTTTCCTCCCTCCATCACGTCTGAATGTGACCTTTGCAGGAGCCTAAAAGTACAGAGTTGCATGAAAAATAAAAATAATCTTAAGGGGTAAGTGAATTGTCAGAATGCTTTCTAACTCACTTGTTCAGGGCAAGCGTTTTTGGTGAAAATCTGGGAGATGGGCGAGTTGCTTATTTTTTTCTGACCCCGTTCATCTGCATCAATTTTTATAGGTATGCATGTTACACCATCTTCTTAGGTCTGGCTGATACCGAGTTATTTGATATGAGAAACTGTGGTGTTGCCAATGATTCCAATTTTTATCATGACTCCTGTAATATTTGGAGATGTTTGTAACACCTTAGAATGTGTTGTGAGGATCAGCTCTTCCAAATTAACAACCCCTTTACATACCTTAACCACCCAGTTTTCACAATCGGTGGGTAATTTGTGCCACTTATCATTTTGTAATAATTGTATTTTGGAATAACTAGCTCTGTCTGAGGAAGTTCATGAGAATACACCCCTGACTCCTGGAACCATGTGATTTCAACAGACTCCCCATTCTCTAAAAATTTCCAGCCCTCATGGCGTCCACTCCTGAACGCAGGTCCCTGTGGTATACGGAGGAGCTGTGGTGGATGAAGTAGGAAGGGTGGCGGTTAGAGCGATGGTGGTGTCACTCACGTGCTGAAGTTGACCGATTGCGGCATAGAGTCTGGTTACGTACCTATACTTTGGTGGTGCAGGCAGCAAAGAAAGTTTTCTTTGCTGCTCTCATTGCGTCTGCTAAGTCACGCCTGGCGAAGCTTTTCCGGGTGGTGAGGGGCCTGGTCAGTCCGGCCTTAGGGATGGGCGAACGCGGTTCAGAAGTTCGGAGTTTGGCCTGAACTCGGCCTGTTCAGATGACCAAACCGAACTTCTGAACTGAACGCTCAAACTTCCGAACAGTTTGGAAAAGTTCGGATGAGTTCGGGGGCGGGAAAAACGTGACTTTGGGCAGGAAGAACGTGACTGGAAGGGGGAGGCAGGTGAGGAGCAGACTTCCTGGAACTAGGGGTGGACACCATGGGTGGTTTCAGGGCCAAAACTACCGATACCAAAAAAAAAAATCGGTTTTGGTTTTGGTACCTATAGTACTTTTTTGAATGTTCGGCCGAGTTCGGACGAACCGAACTCCGCCAAACCAAACAGCCGAACCCAAACTCGGAATTTGAACTGAATGACCGAACATCCGAACATCCGAACGGCGTTCTGTTCGCCCATCTTTATCCGGCCTTCCTTCACCTGGATTTAGAGTCATCGAATGCCCGCTGTGATTTGTTTGTGGACTTTTTTGCAGATAAAATCACTCAGATCCACCACAATTTTGATGCAACACTTTTAGCAGTGGGTGAACCAGAGGCAGTAGAAGCCCCGCCTTGCCAGGCTGTTTTGTTGAATGAATTTCAGAATGTGTCACCCTCAGATGCGGGAGATGCCCTGGGGTCTGTCCGAGCCACTTATTGTGAATTTTTAATTTATTTATTTAAAATTTATATCCTGCCCCTCCTGCCCTCAGGGCAGCCCAGGGCGGCAAACAACATTAGATTCATGCCCATCCTGGCTGGTCAAGGCCAGCCGGGAGACATTAGGACCGTTGCTGGTGGGGATTGTCAACGCCTCCCTGGGGGAGGGCAGGGTGCCGGACTGCCTTAAGTCTTTGACACTCGCTCTGTTGATGATCTTGTAGCCTTCTGGAACACCTTCTGGCGGAGACCATTGACAGAGTAGCTCCCAGGTGTCCACTGTCCTCCCGAGTCTCCCGCAGGTCTTCTTGGTTTACTGAGGTCCTGCGGTGTTTGAAGCGGGAGAGCAGGCAGTTAGAGCAACAGTAGCACCGGACTCATGACCATTATGATCGATTGCAGCATAAGAGCAGTTTAAAGGCCTATGCTGTGGCGGTGCAGGCAGCGAAGAAGCAGTTCTTTGCGGCCCTTTTTGCATCTGCAAAGTCACGTCCAGCGGAGCTTTTCCGGGTGGTGAAAGGTTTGGTCAGTCCTGCCTGTCTCCGCCTGGACCTGGAGCAATCTAGTGACCGCTGTGACCAGTTTATCGAGTACTTTGTAGATAAGATCGCTCGAATCCACCACGATTTCGGTTCCGCAGTTATTGCAGAGGATCATCTTGGGGCTATGGATGCCCCGTTCTGTCCTGTTTTGTGGGATCGGTTTCAGATGGTGGCGCCTGCCGATGTGGAGTCCTTGTTAGGATCTGTTTGTGCCACTACTTGTGAGCAAGATCCATGCCCGTCCTGGCTGGTGAAAGCTAGCCAGGAGATGTTACATCCATTGCTGGCTGGGGTGGTTAGTGCCTC
>QEPC01008677.1:1993977-2007304 GCA_003113815.1 Sphenodon punctatus | reverse complement strand
GGATGTGGACAGGGAGGGAGTTCCAGGCATGGGGGGCAGCAAGTGAGAAGGGACGAAGGCGCTTAGGGGAGCAGGGAAGGCGTGGAAGGGTGAGAGAAGGGACAGAGGAGGAGCGAAGTGCATGGGCTGGAGTATGGAGGGTGATAAGTGCAGAGAGGTAGGGGGGAGCAAGGTTGTGAAGAGCTTTATAGGTGAAGACTAGGAGCTTGTGCAGGATTCGTTCAGGAAGAAACAATGGAGGTCAGGAGGCGAGAAGGAATGGAGTCCAGGGGGCAAATGAAGGGGTTGGAGGAGGAGATCAGGGAGGAGATTTCCTCAAGGGAGGTGGAAGGGAAGGAGGACAAGAGAAAGGTGTGGGGAGGAGGGAGAGGGGAGTAGTAGTAGGGGGAGATGACTTGGAAGCGATTTCCAGGTGGATCTTGTCGATCTTAGAGGTGAAAAAGAGAGCGAGATCCTGAGCGGAGGGAGAAGAGGGAGGAGGAGGACGGAGGGGTTGAGAAGGGAGTCAAAGGTGGAAAAGAGGTGGCAAAGGTCCCAGGAGCAGGACTCAATGTGGGAGGCATAGTACTGCTGTCTAGCGAGGAAGATAGCAGAATTGAGCGATGAGAGGCAGAATTTGAATTGGAGGAAGTCAGCGTGGTACTGGGATTTGCACCAGAGACGTTCAGCAGCCCGGGTGCAGGAGCGGAGATGGTGAATGGTGGGGGTGAGCCAAGGGCGAGGGTTACGGGAGTGAGCTGGACAGGAGGAGAGGGGGGCAAGGGAGTCGAGGGTGGAGGCGAGAGAGGAACTGAAAGTGAAGATGGCAGAATCGGGGGAGGAGGAGGAGAAGACTGAGGGGAGAAGAGGAGAGAGGGAGGAGGCAAGTCCTGGGGCAATATGAAGGTACAGTGAGATGGGGAAGAGGAGGGGAAGCAGTGGGAGAGGTTGAAGGAGGCAAGGAAGTGGTCAGATATGGGATGGGACTCGAAGGAGAGATCGCAGACAAAACAGTTCTTAGAGAACATGAGATCAAGAGAGTGACCATCAGTGTGGGTGGGGGAGCTAGGCCAGAGGTGGAGATTAAAGGAGGAGGCTAAGGAGAGGAAGCGAGCGATGCAAGGCTGAGAGGGTGCATCAACATGAATATTGAAGTCGTCAAGGATGAGTGTGGGGATGTCATTAGAGAGGAATAAGGTGAGCCAGGACTCCAACTTGGAGAGAAAGAAGGAGAAGAAGCTGGGGAGGTGGTAGATGACAGCAACAGGGAGGTGGGGAGGGGAGTAAAGGCGTACGGAGTGAGCCTCAAATGAGGGGAAGGAGAGAGAAGGGGGAGGGTTTGAAATTGGCAGGAAGAGGCGAGGAGGAGGCCTATGCCACCACCCCGGCCTTCGGAGCGGGGCTTGTGGGAGAAGGAGAGACCTCCGAAGGAGAGGGTGGCAGGGGTGACAGAGTCAGTGGGGGAGATCCAGGTTTTAGTAAGGGCGAGAAGGTGAAGGGAGCGAGAGAAGAAAAGATCATGGATATAAGGGGCTTTATTAGCAGAGGAGTTACAGTTCCAGAGGGAACAGGAGAATGGGAGTTGATCAGGGGGGAGGTAGGGAATGGGGATAAGATTAGGGGAAGGGGGGGCAATGGGATCGGCGAGAGATGGGCAATGGGTCAGAGGGGGAGGGGGGAAATTGGTGGGGGGAGGAGGAGGGGAAAGAAGTAGAGGCTTAGTGGGAGGCAGGAGCAGAGAGCAGAGAAGTAGAGGGAGGAGCAGGTGAGAGGGAAGGAGGAGAGGGGAGAAGAGGGGAGAGGGGATGAGAGATAAGGACAGGCATCTTGGTGGTTCGGTTACGGGGGGGGAGGTGGGATGGATCTTGCAGTTGTTGATGGATCTTGCAGGAGTGTGAAATATTCTTTTGGCTTGCTGGTCAACGGCGCTGGGAAGGCAGAGAGGCCAACCGCAGGAAGGCCACGGCATCCTCAGGCGATGACAGCCAAGGCAGCTGGGAAAGTATGCAGATGAACTGCAACCTCACCAGACCCTGGCTCACTGGTTGATGGCGCTGGGGGAGGCAGAGAGGCCAACCCCAGGAAGATCGCGGTGTCCTCAGGCGATGACAGCCAACGCAGCTGGGAGAGAATGCAGATGAACTGCAACCTCACCAGATCCTGGCTCGCTGGTCGACGGCGTTGGGGTGGCAGAGAGGCCAACCCCAGGAAGGTTGTGGTGTCCTCAGGCGATGACAATCAAGGCAGCTGGGAGAGCATGCAGATGAACTGCAACCTGGCTCGCTGGTCAACAGCGCTGGGGGAGGCAGAGAGGCCAACCCCAGGAAGGTCACGGCGTCCTCAGGCGATGACAGCCGAGACAGCTGGGAGAGTATGCAGATGAACTGCAACCTCACCAGACCCTTATGACTTGCCCAAGGCCACCCAGTGAGCTGATTGGCTAGGATGAGATTTCAACCCTGGTTTTCCAGGTCCATGTCCAGCACCTTGTCCACTGCACCACACTGGCTTTCAAAAAAGTGTGCAGTGGTGATAAAAAAAGCAAACAGAATGTTACAAATTAGTCATAAAGGAATAGAAAATAAAACTGAAAATATCATATGCCACTATATAAATCCATGGTGCGATCACACCTTTGAGTATTGTGGCTCTTCAGCTTGGAGAAGAGACGTCTGAGAAGGGATATGATAGAAGTTTATAAAATCATGAGTGGTGTGGAAAAAGTAAATATTTATTTATTTGTTTGTTTATTTTCAACATTTATATCCTGCCTCTCCTGCCTAGGCCGCTCGAGGCAGCTTATAAGAATTAAAATATATAAAAAGATACATAAAATATATAAAATACATAAAAGGGAAGCATAAAAAAAGAGGCAAGGTCTGGGGCCACCCGGGCCTCCTCCGGAAAGGAGTTCCACAGCCTGGGTGCCACCACCGAGAATGCCCTCTCCATTGTAGTCCCCTGTGCCACCCGGGGGAAATCAAGAAGGGCGCTTCCTGTGGACAGCAGGGGTCGATCCAGGGCACAGAGAGTGAGGCGGTCTCACAGATAGGAGGGGCCCAGACCGTATAGGGATAGGTAATCACCAACATTTTGAATCGGGCCCGGAAGACTATCGGCAGCCAGTGCAGAGCTTGGAGCATTGGTTTAATGTGCTCACAGCGACCCGTCCCCGTAAGGAGACGGGCCACCGCGTTCTGCACCAGCTGCAGTCTCTGGACTGTCACCAAAGGTAGCCCCATGTAGAGTGCATTGCATAGTCTAATCTTGAGGTGATGAAGACATGGATGACAGTGGCCAGGTCGGAGTCTGAGACATACGGCGGAAACCATCGCACCAGATGTAATTGGCAGAAAGCACTCCTTGCCACAGCCCCAACCTGAAGATCCAGGTGAAGCTGTGGATCTAGGAGTACCCCCAGACTCTAGACCTGAGAGACCAGTGGGGGACGAACTCCATCAATGATGGGGGACGTCACACTCACCACCCTCCCCAGCAACATCACCTCTGTCTTGTCAGGATTTAGTTTCAGACAACTCGCCCTCATCCAGTCCCACTCAGCCACCAGACATCAGGCAAGCAGTGCACCGAGACTGCCAGATCTGGGTCGGATGAAAAGGAGAGGTAGAGCTGGGTGTCATCAGCGTACTGAAGAACTACTTCACTGCCATGGCAATACGGCATAGGCCCGTAAAGTGGCTCTATGCTGCAATCAATCCGTTTCAGCACGAGACCGGCACCACCATTGCTCCAACTGCTGCCCTTCCTGCTTCATCTTCCGCAGGCCCTCCACAAACCATGGCAGCCTGCGGTGCTGATGCCAAAGGAGAGGATGCCTAGGAGCCATCTGGTCGATGGCCTTGGTTAGCAGAGTATTCCACAAAACCACAAGGTCATCGAGTGGACGGCCGTCAAGATCAGAGGGTAACTCCCCTAGAGCATTCTGGAACCTTTCATATTCCATCACTCTCCAGGGGTGAACCAACCGAACCGGTTTCACACCCTTCCGCGAGCAGACCTGTGCCGGGAGACAGGCCCACAGGAGGTAATGATATGTCCACGACAAGTGTTCTGCTGACACCTCCCCCACTAACAGATCCCCTGCCTCAAGGCCAGTGCAGAAGGTCAGGTCAAGGGTATGTCCTCCATCATGCATTGGACCGATGACAACTTGAGACAGGTCCATGATTGCCATGGTGGCCATGAACTCATGCTCTGCCCCGCCGAGACTGGCGTCAGTGTGGATGTTGAAGTCCCCCAAGACTATTGTCTTTGGGGACCGTAACACCACCCCCAGCACCAGCTCCATCAGAGCATGTAGGGATGCTGCTGTACAGGTAGGTGCATGGTATACCAGCAGCACCCCCAAACTGTCTCCCGCCAAATCAGCCACAAGATGGAGACCCTCACAGCCCTGCCATTAACTGCACTGGATACCTCCTGACGGACCAAGAATTCCTACAAATAATGGATATGCCGCCCCCCATCCCTCTGGCTATGGCTGATGCTGCATGGAGTACCCAGCTGGCACCAGGTCAGCCAAAAAAGGCCCTGACGCCATGTCCAGCCAGGTCTCCGCAATACCTTGTCCCCATGAGGTAAGCTGCACAATCCAGGATCAACTCCCTAATTGATGATTTATTAGCAACTGATCTTGCATTAAGCAGCAGCAGCTTCAAGCCGGAGGCCCTCTGATCATGAACCACCACACCCTCTACCTGGGGGCAGAGGGGGACAGGCACCAGGCACCTGTCCCGCCTCCCTGTTGGTCCCCCCCCAGGACCATACCTCCCCCGCCCCATCACGACCCCAATGGCTGCGGTCATCCCCCCGGTGGGCCCGACTCCTGAAGCATCCTCTCTCTGGCTGCCCCGCCTCCACCCCACCCCCCTGTCACTTGCTCTCACCGGGTGAAACATGATCCCCTCCTTGGGACCGCAGCCCCCCCTCTCACAAAGGGAAACAGTCCCACCCACCCTAACCCATTCCCTCCAGAGAAAGGGGCATCTCCACCCACCCACCTCAAAACCACAAACCCAACTCCTCACTTAACCTTACCCCCAAACCAAGCCTCCCCCACTAAGCAAACATATGCTGCCCTGCCACTACACAATCACCCAATAATAACCACTCAATGGCTAATTCACCCTCAATAAATGCCATGTTACAACCCAGGACCACAAAAATGTTCCCCACAACTTAAAAACAGCAACCCACCCCAACCCCCAACGGCCCGCAAACGGCTGCCACCGGCAGGCCAGGCAGCCCTCTTTAAAGTCCTGGAGAGGGTGGGGGCAGGGATGCAAGCCCTAGCCCAGATGGTGGTGAGTGGCAGCTCCCCCGAGACACAGCTCCTCCCTAAATAGGGATTGGTTATTTACCCTCTCAAATAGTACTAGAATTAGGAGACACCCCATGAAACTAACAAGTAACAGATTTAAAACAAATAAAAGGAAGTATTTTTTCACTCAGTGCACAATTAAATTGTGGAATTTGTTGCCAGAAGATGTGGTCAAGGGCAGTAGTATAGCTGGGTTTGGGAGTGAAAAGCAGGGAATGCATTGCCCCATTGTGACCTGCTGGGTATTTCTTTGAAACAACTGAGATTGGCCACTGTCGGAGACGGATGTTGGGCTCGACGGACCATTGGTCTGACCCAGTATTGCACTTCTTATGTTCTTATGTTAACTGAAGAGAGCAACACTCTGGCCCTTTTTACATGGACTGCGGCTGCGTAGGGGTGGGCGTGCACCACGGTCTATGTGCGAGGGGGGGGAGGGTTGTGACGGGACACACACCCATCCCTACACATCACCATGCACGGAGGCACCTCTGTTTTTTTCTGTGCCATCCAAATTTCAATGGACACATTATACAGTTATCTGTCAATTTTGTTGTTGCAACTCTGTACCCTAACATAAAGTTGTTGTTTCTCAATAATTATTTTACATTACATTGAAGAAGAGATAAGAAATTTTCTGGTACTTAATTGTATTGCAATTCTCATATGCAAAGCTGATCTAGAGGGCTTGATAGCTCAGTGGATTTGCGAAAAGCAAAAGGTAAAGGAGATTTTGAAAGATACCTACTATTCAATGGGAGAAGCATTGCCAACTAAAAATGTTAAAATTACTGATAACTACAACATTATCCACTGGCATCAGTATTTTTAAATGACAATTTTTATAATATGCAAACCCATTAAAAAGTTACTGATAATTAATATGAAAGAAAACTTGTCATATGTTCTTTAATATCATATGGTTGATCATGTTGATCTTTGATACAGTTGATCATGAGGTATTGTTGACATGACTGCAGGACTTAGCAGGAGTGCGTGGGACTGCTCTTGAGTGGTTCTGTTCGTTCCTGTTGGGGAGGTCCCAGCTGGTGATGATGGGTGATTGCTCATCGTCCCCGTGGGATCTCCCCTGTGGTGTCCAACATGGATCTATCTTGTCTCTCCTTTTCTTCCATGTGTATCTGAGGTCACTGGGAGAGATCATTCAGAGGTTTGGAGTGAAGTGCCATCAGTATGCTGATGACACCCAGCTCTACCTCTCTTTTTTAATTCAACCCAGATCCTACAGTCTCCGTGCTTACCCAATACCTGGCAGCTGTTGGGGACTGGATGAGGGTGAGCCAATTGAAGCTGAATTCAGACAAGACTAAAGTGATGATGGTTGGCCATCCATGTGACTTGGAATTGGGATCTGTCATTATTTATTTTATTTTATTTCTTCAAACTTATATCCCGCCCCCTCCTGCAATGCAGCTCGGGGCGGCTTACAACAATAAAAACAGTTAAAAACAGTTAAAATATAAATATAAATATAAAAACATCAAAACAGGGTTAGGAACAATAAATTACTAAATAGGCAGGGGATTAAAATTACCCTCCCCCTCCCTCCCTCCCTCCCAAAGGCATTAAAGGGGTTTAGCCTCCTCTGGTTACCCAGGTTCTCAGCCTTGGACCCCTGCTGTGCCTGGAACATCAGGTGGCAGCAGTGGCCAGGAGCACTTTTCACCAGCTCCATCTGGTGAGGTCACAGGCTCACAGCCCTTTCTTTCTGATTCAGACCTGGTCACCATAATCGATGCCTTCATTATCTCAAGACTAGATTACTGCAGTGAGCTCTGTGGCAAAAAGCCTTTTGCCCCTGCCTTTGCCTCTAGAGGGACCCTAGCAGGACAGTGTTGTATTCCTGAATAGGGTGGGACATGCCCTCCTTTCTCTTGTGAGCACATGGCAACTGAGTGACTGGTTTGTCACCACATGACTGGGCAGAGACCGCCCTGTCTTGGACTGGGTCATAGACCAGATGACCTCCCACGGACCAATCTCAGAAGAGGGTGATAGGACCTTAAAAGGGACAGACCGCCCCTTCTTTGCACTCTTGCCTCTTCCTGCCTGCTCTGACATCTGCAAGATCTGGACTTCTGCCAGATTGAAACTAAGGCCTGAACCCCATGTAAGTTACCTGTACATGGAGTTATATGCCACCAGATTGCCTTTATATGACACCAGATTGCCTGCCTGAACCAGTACAGTGAGTTTAGGCAGTTGCAGATTCAAAAAGGGCCTTCGTACCCCTCAAACTGGACTCTGGGGCTTGCTCAATTACTTATCTTACTTCTTACCCTTTTGTGCTTTTTTGTACCATTTTAACCCTATATGTAAAGCTTTTTCTATTCTTAACTCCACTGGGTGTGTGTGTGTTTATTTGCAAAGAACATCTCTCTTTGCCTGGAAGGCATAGCTACCAAAGAGGGAGAAAGGAATTCCCCTCTGGCTCTTTTAGCCAAGACAGGTTTTGACTAAGCTAAGCACCTCTGGGTGGCTCCAAGGGTTCTGCCTCCTGGAAGGGGGGAGAACACCAGATAAAGGAGACTAGGGTGCCTTGGGAAGCTGTGGGCATATAGATTTCTGGGGTTCACATATCCTGGGTTGTGTGGATCCCTTCTGATTTCTGGAACCCAGGTGGTGACAGCGAAAACTAGGTTTTTCTGGAGTTTGCCAGCTGTGGGGACCCCAGGTTAGAGATTTGGATGAACACAGCGAGGTGGGTGGCTCAGCTGTATAGCACCCCCTTGCTGCGTTTCGTCACAAGCTCTACATGGGGCTGCCCTTGATGACTGTTCAGAAGCTGCAGCTGGTGCAGAATTCCGTGGTTGGGTTCTTTTCAGGGACAGGTTGCCATGAGCACATTGCACCTATGCACTCGCTTCTTATAGCTTTCCTTGCTCAATTCAAGGTGCTGGTTTTGACCTTTAAATCCCTGAACGGCCTGGGCCCCACCTATCGGTAAGACGGCCTTTCCTACTATTCTCCACTGTGACCCATGCAGTCAACTGGAACCTCTTTTTTGTGGGTACCACCTGCCAATCTTGTTCATACAACCAGGGTCCGCAGAGAGGTGTTCTCAGTTGCTGTCCCCATGTTATGGAACTCCCTTCCCCTGAAGGTCCATCATAGCCTGAGCCTGAAATATTTTGGAGGCAGACAAAACTTTTCTTTTTAGGAAAGTGTTTGGCAGGCAGGGATAGGGCTTGGGTTGAGTGAGTTTAGTGGCAAGGTGGTTTATTAAAAGGGATTTTTATTGTATTTTCTATTTTTAATGATCTAAACCACCCCGAGCCTTAGGGTAAGGGCAGGACAGCAATTTAAATAAAAAAATTAATAAATAGTATTGGTTTTCTTGTGATCTAGAATTTTTGTGTTGGACCGTAGGGCTTTCTGGCAGCCTGCGATTGCCAAAGCATATGGATTTCCAAATCATGGGTTCTGTGGGTGAGCAACATGGGAGAGCCAGGAATGAATGCAAGGGCTGTTCAATCAGGCTTCTCATCAGAAGTGCATGGACTAAGACTTCTTTGGATGCAGTCCCTTGTTCCCATTTCAGGTGCTGCTAATGCTGGATTGTCACTGGACCACCCCACTCCAGCACCACTGCCTGCCCCCTCCCCCCACAAAGTTATAGAAGTTCAGTATTTTTAATGGCTTTTATGGACAGTGAGTGAAAAACAAGGGGTTTTACTGACCATCTGCAAATGGCAGTTCATTTTCCTGGGTTCTGCTATTGGCAGCCCTGGCTAAAGCCTAAAATTCCCAGCCAGGTGTTCATATAAAAAGAAAATATTGGCCTCCTGCCTCTAGGGGCTGCTATGGAGAGCAGGCTGGAGAGTGCCTCACTTTCTCCTATCCCTGCCCAGCTGCTAACCTCAGATACCAGGGGAGGAGGAAGAGTGGTAGCAGCCCTGCTTCCTTCAGGCCCCAGAGAGCCCCCTATTGGAACAATCTGACATTTCATCTCACACCTTGGGTAGAACATGCTCTGCTGACATATTGATTAGGGGTAAGGGTGTTAGATTACACGTGCAGGAGAATCAGAAGGGTGATAAAAAGAAAAATGGAAAAGACGTAAGGGTGGAGTTGAATGTGTGAGTGTGTGTGTGTGTGTGTGAGAGAGAGAGAGAGAGAAAGAGAGAGAGAGAGAGAGAGCGCTCTCAGAGCTGGCCTAACCACAGGGTGACCTAGAGTGACTGGCCTTGCTCTTCCTGGGAGCTGTGCAGTGGCCCCTTTTTTGCTAGGGCAGGGTATGGGGGTCCTACTCCCTCCCAGCGGGGGCCTCAAACACAGCCACCTTTAGGGTTCTATGGAGGGTGCCCCCTGAGGGGTGGGGCCACAAGGGAGGCAATGGCGCCATTAGGGCCCCCGCATTTTATTGTTGCCCTAGGCCCTCAAATTCTAAGGCTGGCCTGGGATCTCTGACATTCTCACTGGGGAAGAGAGCCAGAATCATGTGGCAGACAGCTGGTCAAGTGCTAGTCACCTTCTCTGTAAAACTGTGTAGTGTTAGGGACAGATCAGAAATCCACTAGGTAGTTCATCCCCAGGAAAGTCACACTAGGAAGGTAGGAAAGAGAACCTGTTGTGAGGAAGGTACTGTGGATCTCAGCAGTTATTCTAGTCTCACAAGCTGAGAGAAGCATCCATATATATAGTTTGTAATTCAGATGTTTGGGGTCTTGAATGAAGAAGTGAGATTCAGATTAAAGTAAAGCACCCCGTCCACAAGAATGCACACACAGGAACCTACAGGCTCGTTTGGGAAAATCTCTTGTGACCTAGGCAATTGAGATTCAGTAGTGCCAAACAAACACTTGAGTTCTGCAGCAAAGACCTATTATTATTATTATTATTATTATTATTAAACATTTATAAAGCGCCAGTAACAACCTGGCGCTGTACAGAACATATAATCAGCTGCGGTCCCTACCTGTGGCTTACAATCTAAAAGACAAGGAGGGGGAGACAAGGAGAGGGGACAGCGGGAGAGACATGGGAGAAGACAAACAAACATTCAGGCGGATGCGAAGTCTCAGGTGCGTGTACTTGGCTTGGTTACAAGGTGGTCGGTAGCAGCAGTCAGCAGAGGAGGGCTGACAGTAAGAGCAAGGGGAAAGACTAGAGGGCATTGGGAAAGGCAGCATGGAAAAGGTGGGTCTTGAGGAGGGATTTGAAGGAGCGGAGGGAGGAGGCGAGGCGGACGTCGGCAGGGAGGGAGTTCCAGGCATGCGGGGCAGCGAGGGAGAAGGGACGAAGGCGGTTGGGCGAGCAGGAGAAGCGAGGGAGAGCGAGGGAGGGGACAGCGGAAGAGCGGAGAGCGCGCGCAGGAGCTATTACAGCTCATCTGTTTCTGACCCTACAGAATGTTTCTACAGAATGCGAAATAGCATGGTGCCCTACAGGCCTCTTTGCTGTTGTGAGTTGTATGTTTAAATTGTACAGTATTAATTAACTGATGGATTATTCATTTGTCCCCAAAGTTTTTATTTTCTAAACTGATTGTTTACTCTTGAACTGAATAAATTGGAAAAAATTAAGAAGTGTGGCACTGAACAGCTACATGCAAACTGAAGATTATATACGCTCCTAAGTGTAAATCCTAAACTTTTACAAAGCTAGACAGGTACACTACACTATCTGTAAATTGTGCAAGACCTATATTGTGTGCGGACTTGACCTATATTGTGTGCGGACTTGACATTCCAGTATTTGGTACTGGAATTATGGAGGATAACAAAAGTAGAATTTGTAGCATTCTGCCCTATAAATAGCTTTAAATATTTGAGAAATGTGGGTCAGTATATTCAAGGAATGCTCTCCTTAGAATCTGATCTAAAAAGATAAAGCATGTACTGATTTTCTAACTATTTCTGCACTGTAATTTTTTTTAAAAAGGAAAAGAAAATGGAACATTTTAGAGACCCGCAGAAAGCAAATAGAAATTGCTGAGCTAAAGTCCTGGATCTTGAGCCTTTTTTTTTTTTTTTTTAAATGAACATTCAAAGCTTGAGTCAATCTGCTCTCCTAGTGTTTCATTTTTTGGAAAAACATTGTGATGTGTTTTATCTTTTGCTTCATATAGTGGTTTGTTTTTTGCTATTAGGCTTTCAAAGAAAAACAGGATTCAGACATCTTGATAGGCATTCAGATCAGACTAATCTGTGAATTTTTTTTTATCCGATTCCAACTGAAATGATATTTTGCTTGGTGCTCTGGTAGATACTGGTGCTCTGGATGGAATTACTACACAACTCTTAGGAAGTATTAAGATTTAATAGCACGACTGCAACCTGACATACCATTTCAAACCCCTTGGAGATTTAGAGTGTGGCATTTTGATCGTGTTTGAAAGTGAGTCTGTGCAAATTATTCCAGCATCAAGGAACTACTATGCGTGTTTTTAAATTAGTGCCATGGGACGGGGGTAGGGTGGGTCTGTGGCCGCTGCGTGAGGTGGCTGTGGGGCGTCCACGCACATGATGTGCGTGGGGAGCACTTCAAATGGGCAGCTCCACGGGTGGCCACTGCGACCACGCAGGCAGTGCCACACACCCACGCCTCCACCCGCCGGCCGCTCACGCAGTTCAAACAGTCAGGCCTCCCCTCCTCCCCCACCCCCACCAACACCACTAAACAGAGGTCCCACCCAGGTGCCAGCCCCCTGCCATGATGTACAGATGTGGAAATTGAGGAGAGAGCAAGCTGCGGGAGATATTAACCCTGTCCTGCCTGTGACCGAGGGTTCTGCCAGATCCGCTGCCAGACATGGTCAAAAAGGGAAGTGGATATGCCAATGGAAATAGGGGGGAGTGATCACAGAACCCCACCCCTGACAAACAGAACTGCTCTAGAATTCAGGATGGCGGTTCTCCCTGGTACCCATGGACCTGCGGCATGGGTAGATGCCCCAGTTCATATAAGCGGGGGATGCACGGGCATCTCTCCCCATGCACCCTTTTGGCTTGCTCCGCACAGGGCACTCCAGATTTTTCACCAGTGCTAAGTGTGGCTATGGGTAGCCAGTACGTGGGTCACAGGAGTGCGCTTCCCCATGCACCACCTTCACACGAGCAGTTGGGCACATGGGGTATTTTCAGACGTGACGAGATCACAGTGAACCACAGTCAATACCCGCATGGGGCCAAAGCGCCCTAAACTTCTGTTAGGTGGCCGCCAGATGTTCACCAGGGTCGATTCCCACATGGGGTCAATTTCAACCATGGGTGATTTCAGACGTACCGAAATCACCCAATTCATTCCCCGCCGGGATCACCCCGTCACGCCGTATCAGACGTGGATATTTCTGAGTGGAACAATAATGATATGGTAGAGAAATTACCATGGTAGATATGGTAGAGATATGGTAGGGATCCCCCCGGTACGGGGGGATCCCGGCGGGGAATCTGGGAGGGGGCGGGGCCGCACGGCACAACATGCGGCTGCATGGCCCCGCCCCCTCCGGGGAGACGGGCGGGCGGCGGGGCCAATGAGGCCGCCGCATCGGGCCGGATTCGCCACGGCCCGGGATCCCGCCGGTGATCCTGGGCCGTGGTGCC
The DNA here is from genome assembly GCA_003113815.1 of Sphenodon punctatus. Classification (NCBI taxonomy): domain Eukaryota; kingdom Metazoa; phylum Chordata; class Lepidosauria; order Sphenodontia; family Sphenodontidae; genus Sphenodon; species Sphenodon punctatus. The sequence continues at coordinate 1,994,419 of QEPC01008677.1, read as the reverse complement.
CGACCAGACAAGATGCCGGGGTTCACCCCGGCGTGGAATTACATTCAACACGCGGCAGCCACCGGTCCCTCTGCTTCGGCCTCTCGCGTGGTGAATGTAATTCCACGCCGTGGTAACATCTGGGGGGAAACATCCGTTTCCCCCAACAGACGTTAGGAGATCACAGCCACCACGCGGAATTGAGCGTGGTTGACTGTGATCTCGTAACGTCTGAAAATACCCCATGCTTCCGGGGCTCCGCGCCGGACAATCGCCGCAAGCGTGGTCAAAGAGATCCCTGGTGGGAACCAACAAAAAGTAATGTCTGGCCGGTGACCATGGCCCGGAATCCCTAGTGGGATTCCGGGCCGGGGTCAAATCGGGCGGGCGCTGCGGCCTCATTGACCGCGGCGCCTGCCCATCTCCCCAGAGGGCAGGTGACGGGGGAGCGTGGGGGGGGGGG
>QEPC01008677.1:1978701-1988875 GCA_003113815.1 Sphenodon punctatus | reverse complement strand
AAGAGGTCTGAAAGTGGCCTAATATAGAAAGCTATATTTTTGTGGCAAAGGGAATGTAGCCAAACTACATTAGAAGAAGAATCCCTCCGTATACTTAGGGAAACTTTAGATCGTGCCAGAAAACCAAAAGTACTAAGGCCCTTTTTACACGGGCGGCACCCACGCATGAACACGCAGAGTTCCCGACGACCTGTCCCCGTGAGAAGACGAGCCGCCGCATTCTGCACTAGCTGCAGCCTCCGAACCAGGAACAAGGGAAGCCCCACGTAGAGCGCGTTGCAGTAGTCGAGCCTCGCGGTGACGAAGGCATGGATAAGGGAGGCCAGGTCTGGGCTGTATTCAGGGTACACAGCTAGGTTGGAATGGGGTCCCACCACCTTTGTCTCAGTGGCAGAGAATACAGTTGCATCAACAAGTGTGGGTCCCCCAAAACTCATGCACTCCCAATGCAGCTGCTACATCACCTGTTCCTATAACCTGTTCCTACACCCTCGATAATATTTAAACATAAACTAAACAACAAAACTTCTCTTAGTCCTATGTGCAACCTGCCAGTCTGTTCTAGAGAGCAGAGTCCCACCTTTCTAAGATGGAGGGTGATCTTTGGTCTCTGTAGCCACACCAAACACTCCTGGATGTCCCTCACAGCCCCTACATTTTGTTTTGAAAATGTACTGCGCATATAGAGCAGTCATACTTCACAGCAAAATAGGCTGATCTGTCTGAATCTTTTCTCACTAAATAGATTATGAAATTTGAATTAATGAAGTACAGTTTATTTGACAATAACAAACATCTGAAATAACTAACATGTATTCTTGAATTGTTATAGCTCAGAAATGGCTCAACTGACTTTTAAGCAGTCACTACTGAGTTGAGTTTTTCTGGTGCTAAATTGATTGTCATGGCTGCTTGATCTTTTAAATCTCTCGTGCACAGATTTTAACAGAATTATAAACATCTATAAATAGTAAGTTGTTGTATGGAAAATGCTATTTGTATTTGGTTGGAGGTTTGAGGTGTTGATTGAAGCAAAAAGGAGTTTCAAGTTGAAACTTCACAAATGATTTCCTTTCCATCTGAACAACCATAGGGTATTTGGCTTCCGTCATAACTCTGTGCTTAACCCATCTACTTGAAAAATGTCTTCAAAGAAAAGACAATTGTGCTTTAGTTTGCCCCAGTGACTGGCCAAAATGGGTAGCCTAGTTTTTATAGGCAGCAAATGTAACATTTGGGCATCATGATTGACATCTATGTACTCCCGTGGCACCCCCTTGTGTTTGCAAAATGGTGCTATTTTTCATGACATCTGCATAGATTTATCACATGGTGGCACAGGAGCGATCTGTGGCAGAGACCGTGATTCTGGTACTGTGGATCACTTTGGTGTTACTATGTGGTGCATCCTTATGAGAAATATTGCCACAATAAACCACAAAACAAATTTGGAAGAGATGAGAACCTGGGTGACGTGAAGGAGTAGCATGCATGAGTGAAGTCCTGTATGCAGTTTCTTTGGTCTTCTATGCATATTTGGCCACCAAAGAACTCTGCAGGTTCTGTCGGGCAGAAAGCCTGTTGTTCTAAATGCAAAATCAGATGATGATGAAACCCATAGTTCTGGAGCTGTGAGCAGGTGATATCCCCCATTGTTCTGTATTCTGCCTACACACGTATAAGGTCAGATTTGCTCCATTTCTGAGGACTGTCCTCATTGCTAACTCAGATGACAGAAAATAAATCATAGCTTATTCATTCAAATTAAAATTTACTGAATCCCTCTGTTGCTCCCCATAAAGACAAGGAAGTTGCACTCATTTCTTTTATATAGCTTCCCACTGTGGCTCAGCAAAATTTAGTCAGCAGTTTTATGCAGCATTCTAATTCCACTAATAGGCTGAGTCAACAGAATTGCTTGGAATGTGAAATTGTAGCTCCTGCCACCCTATTGCAAGAATTTAAAGGTTTCTGGTAAACACCTCTAAATTCTGTAGAATATTAAGTATTTTGCACTGCTGCTCTCCTCCTCCCACGCCTCCCCTGCTCCCCAACCGCCTTCGTCCCTTCTCCCGCGCTGCCCCGCATGCCTTGAACGCCCTCCCTGCCCACATCCGCCTTGCCCCCTCCCTTTGTACCTTCAAGTCCCTCCTCAAAACCCACCTCTTCTGCTCCGCCCTTCTTAACTCCTGCTAATCATCCCCACCCAGAATTTATCCCCTACCTGTTATCTGTAAACTTCCAATGTACTGTAACCAAGCCAAGAGAGTGTACCTGAGTTCTCGCATCCTCATGAATGTTGCATCCCTTGTCTCTCCCTCTGTCCCCCCTTCCTTGTCTCCCTTCCCACTCTTCTTTAGATTGTGACCTCTCAGACAGGGACCATGTCTATCTTGTTCTCTGTAAAATGCCAGGTACATCGCTGGCGCTATATAAATGATTATAATAATAATAATAATAATAATAATAATAATAATAATGTACTTAAAATATTAGTGTCCCCCCCCAACATATACAATTGCCTCCGCCCCTCCCCAAAAGGTGGAGGGCGGCAGGCCCATTGCCGCGCCCGCCTAGGACAGGAGGCGGGGCACGGCAGGGGATAATTTCTGCGCTGTCAGGGCTGCACGCCCTGCGGTGGAGAAGCGGCTGCACTGCAGCGGTGGGAATACCTGGAATCCCACTGGCCGTGGAAGGGGCCCACGTGGGCCACAAACAACGGGATGGAGTCTATCTCCAGCGATTCTAGGGCTCCAGCCTCAGTTGTGGGCTGGAGCCGACAGGAAAAGCAGCACTTGCAGCCTGTGGAGAACTTAACGTCGCGCCTGCTACAGACTGCGCACCGGGAGCGTCTCCCCTTCCACCCCCCGATCTCCCCTCTTTCCGAAGATGTTGTAAGACCTGGTTGTTCCGCCGGGCCTTCGGGGAGGGGGTGGGTAGGGATGGAGGGGATATTTTTTAGCCACTAGGATAGTCTTTTATTATGTGTCCATTCTATTTTATATGTAAGATATTGTTTTATTGATTTTATTGTTATATTGTTATATTATGTGATATTTTATGTTGTATGCCACCCTGGGTTGCCTGTGTGTAAGAGGGTTGCGGGTTATAAATTTTTTGTAAATAAAAAATAAAAAATATTGGGAGCCCAGTAATGGGCAAAGACAAAAAGAAGGCCGCCGCCAATAAGCGGCCGCGTGGTCAGAAGCAGAAGGGGACCCACTTGGAGGCAGCGGAGGCGGAGTGCCCCCCGGGGACAGTGGGACTGGAGGTGGACCCCCCTCAGGGGGAACAGGACTCTCGGAGCCTGGAGCCCCCAGGTTTGTCCGGTGGGGGGGGCAGATACCCCCCTTCAAGAAACGCTGGCAGGCTGCGTGGCCCTGATGCGGGACCTCGCAGCTGGGAGGATGGGCCTGTCTGGGGCCTGGCCGTTGGCCCAGCCCCCTGCCCCAACAGACCCTCCTTCCCTTGGTCATGCGAGCGACCCCCCAGGCTGGCTGGAGAGGGGCGCCCGGGGGCAACAGAACAACCCCCGCGCATTGGGGACACTTACACCCGGGCCAAGGGAGTCTCTGGGGACAAGGAGATGAGNGGGGGGGGCAGATACCCCCCTTCAAGAAACGCTGGCAGGCTGCGTGGCCCAGCCCCCTGCCCCAACAGACCCTCCTTCCCTTGGTCATGCGAGCGACCCCCCAGGCTGGCACGAGACGGGGGGACAGGATCATTGTCCCCCCCATCCGATTCTTGAACAACCAACCTGTGGGCCTGTCCAGCAGGGTGCTGGAGAGGGGCGCCCGGGGGCAACAGAACAACCCCCGCGCATTGGGGACACTTACACCCGGGCCAAGGGAGTCTCTGGGGACAAGGAGATGAGGGGTAGGTGGCAACACAGGGGACTGGATGGCTAGCTAACATGGGCTCCCAAGGTGGGCCCGACCTGTACGCCTCCCTCGCTGGGGGGCAGCAGGCGGCCGTACCGGCCCTGGGTGCCCCCTGCCCCCGGGGCAGAGCTGCGGAGGCCCATCTCCTTTCTTACAGAGATGTGGTTCTGAAAGCTGCCGAAACGGGCAATCACCCAGAGCCACAAGGACAGGAAAGGGATGATTTCTGCCAGAGGGTCGAGGCGATCAAACGCGCCATTCAGTCCATGGTATGGCAGCACACCGAACAACCACCGGCCCACCAGGAGCCTCCTCAACTGAGCGGGCAACATAACCCAGGTGAGGCGGGAGCCCACTCACGGCGGGCAGGGGACACGGGCCCTGGGGTGTCGGCCCCGGTATTGCCATCGGTGTTCTCAGCCCCAGGAGTTCCAGGCAGAGTGGGGCAGATCCAGCTGCTGTGGTGGAATGGGGTGTGGGTGCCATTGAGTTTGCCGCCCACTCCTCAGGTGGGCGGTGGAATCTATCCTCAGCAGGGACTTCACCCTGGGGACCAGCGGGGGGTGGGGGCTCTCTGCTCTGGGGGGACAGGCTCTCCAAGTTTGGGCCTCAACTCTGGCCCTGCCCATGCAGGTGTGCACACTTCCGGGCATGGCACCCCACTCAGGGGAGTCTGCCAGGCAGCACCCTCCCGCGGGGGGTGGTGGTACATTGATGTCTCCATGCCACTAGGCGACCACCTCCTTCCAGCTACACAGGAACGGATCTGGAGAGGGGAATATATAGACATATTTGCCCTCCTGTTTAGTGATCCCATAGTGGATCCTACTGAACACGATGAAAAGGAACGATTCAAGCGCCCTAAGGCAGAGAGGAACTGGTCCAATTGGACTGCGGCTTTTTACATTTACATTTACATTCACACGGTAATGATACAGGCATTCCCTGGCCGGGCTGCTGATCTCCTCAAGTCCGCCGTCATAGTACGACGGGTGTACGAGGCAGGTCCTTCCGGGACCTGGCTCAGGTACGATGAGGTGTTCAGGCACCATGCTGCCTATACCCCCGGCCTCCGTTGGGACTCACATGTGACTGACTTGTGGCTCAATTTCATGAGCGGCTTGCGTAGCGCTCCCCGTTCAGATAGCAGCCATTTGTTGGCCAAGGATGGTTCCACCTCCGAAGCTCAGTTCTTTCGTGAGGAGGGGAAAAAGGCAGCGGCTAACACTGCCAGCCAGCACTGGGAATATAGCCGGTTCAGCAGGTGCTCTCGGGCGGTCTGCAGATTTTGCCACACCTGCCCGAACTGCGCTGAGTACCATCTGGCCTCGGCGTGCCCCCATACATGACCGTGGACAAAAGGAAAACCCATCCCTGGGGTGGCAGGAAAGGGAGGAATAGGCGGGGATAACGCCAGCGGCCCAGGCAAGGGCCCCCACCCCAGTTAGGACGGACCTACTTGAGTTGGCCCTCTTAGGATTCCCTGATCAGGAAGAGGTTGGTTATGTTATCGAGGGTTTTAGGCAAGGGTTCACGATTCCAGCAGGCAGTGTTCAGCAGCGGAGGGTGGCCCCCAATTTAAAGTCGGTGGTGGGGTTGGAAACCGTTGCCCGGAATTTTTTTTGATAAGGAATGAGCTGAGGGTAGGGTGGCTGGCCCCTTCCCGACCCCCCCCCTTCTCCAATATGGTCATATCACCGTTGGGGGTGGTACCAAAAAAGGCCCCTGGTGAATTCCATTTGATTCACCACCTGTCCCATCTGCGGGGTAGCTCAGAGAATGATGCCATTCCGAGGGAACTGGTGACGGTTCAATATACGAGTTTTGACTCTGCACTCTCTCTGGTCTGGCAATGTGGACAGGGTGCCATCTTGGCTAAGTGCGACATTAAGTCAGCCTTTCGCCTTCTTCCGGTACACCCAGAAAGTTTCCCCCTGCTGGGCTTCCATTTTAATGGGCAGTACTATTACAACAAGGCCATGCCGATGGGGTGCTCCATCTCTTGCTCAGCGTTTGAGCGGTTCAGCACCCTCGTCAAGTGGATTGTGTGGCAGCGGGCCGAGGCTGGGGAAGTCACAAAATATCTGGATGACTTCCTCTTCATCGGACGGGCCGGAACTAGCAAGTGCCTGGAACTGATGTGGTCCTTCCAGTGGATGGTGGATGAAATGGGAATCCCCTTGGCACCAGAGAAGACAGAGGGGCCAGCCATGAGGCTGACTTATCTGCGGATAGAGCTTGACACGGTAGCATCTGTGTCCCACCTGCCCCAGGACAAGTTGATATCCCTCCGGTGCTAGGTGGACGAGTGCCTAAGAGTGACCAAGGTAATGACCCGCCACCTCCAATCAACTAATTGGCTACCTTAATTTTGCTTGCAGGGTGGTAGCACAGGGGCGGGCCTTTTTGTCCTGCCTCTATGCCAAGTTGGTGGGCAACCTCCCCCCCCCCACTACCATATCACGCTCACTAAAGAAATGAATGAGGACTTGGGTGGCATTCCTAGCCAAATTAAATGGAATCAGCTTCTGACGGGAACAGCTGTTGCTAGAGGCTGAGTTGCAGGTGCACTCCGATGCTGCTGGGGGTTCCGGGTTTGGGGTGTTTTTCAGGAACAGATGGGCGGCTACCCCCTGGCCAACTGAATGGAGTGAGATAGGGGTCACCAAGGACCTTATTTTGCTCGAACCTTTCGCCATCGTACTCGCGGTCCACCTATGGCCGCAGGACTTAGCAAACCACACGGTTTGTTTTTGGTGCGATAATCTGACCATCATGCACATCCTAAACGCTCAGTCCTCCCACTCCCTGCGAGTGATGAAGCTAGTTAGGGCATTTGTGCTCACCTGTCTAAACTTCAATATACTCTTTCAAGCCAGGCACGTGCCCGGTGTTGACAGTGGTGTTGCCGACATCCTCTCTCACTTCCAGATGGAGCATTTCCGCTTGCTGGTGCCTCAAGCCAGGGTGAATCCAGAGCCACTGCCGCCATCGGTGTGGAGTCTTGGGTCCTAGAACTCTACTCCGCCATGCAGTGATCGCTGGCCCCACGAACAAGGGCGGCCTATAACCGGGCGTTCCTTCAGTTTCAGCAATTTTGGCTGATGCAAGGGTGGGAACTAGGTTTCCAGATCCCTGAGCCCCAAATGCTCCAATTCGTCCTTCACCTGAGGTGGAGAGGGGTGGCGCCAGGCACTATAGCCGGTAAATTGGTGGCGTTGGGATTCATGAGCAACCCAGCCGGACACCCACCCCCTAACAGGGGTTTCTTCGCCAGACACCTCTTAGAGAGCTGGACCAGGCAGCAGGGCCATAATCCTGACCAAAGGGCACCCATTACCCCTTCTGTGCTGCTGGAATTCTGCGGTGCCCTCCCTCAAGTTTGTTTTGAAAGTTACAAAGTTTCTTTGTTTAGAACAGTATTTAAGGTAGCATTCTTCGGGGCCTTCCACGTAAGCGAACTCGTGGCCGAGTCAGCCAGGGACACTACAGGTAGGGTGCTTAAAATCGATGATGTGCACATTGGGCAAGTGAAGATGTCACTGCTGATCCGCCACTCCAAAACCGACCAAAAAGGTAGAGGGCAAGTGGTTAGATTGAACAGGGCAGGGAGACCAGACCTCTGCCCTGTCCAAGCAGTCAAGGCATACCTCGCCATACGTCCTCGGGTACCTGGTCCCCTTTTTAGACATGCGGGGGGAGGGGGCAACTGCTGACCAGGTACCAGTTTACATCCATCCTTTGGGCTGCTGTGGTGTGCTTGGGCTTCCCGGTGACCGATTATGGAACCCATTCATTCCGAATAGGGGCAGCCAGTTTTGTGGCAGCGGCTGGGTTGTCAGAGCACGATATACAAACAGTAGGTCGTTGGAGGTCGGGCGCTTTCCGGTCTTACATCCGACGACCTCCCCTCCACGGCCAACCCTGATTTTTTTCTTCGCGTTTCTCAGGTGGACACCCCAACCCCCCGGCACCGGAGGCAAATTTGAATTGTTGGTCACAGCCTGGTGCACTGGGCGGGCAAAGTGGCCGGTCAGACGAGATGGAGAACACAGCTGGGCCTTTCGGCATGCGCAGAGATACGTGGATGGGCTGGGGTGGCATGAGATGGCACCACCTCTTGCCAACACTTCTTAGGCAATTCAGGGGGCACCTGCCAAATGTTATCATCCTCCATTTGGGTGAGAATGACATACCCCAAGTGAAGGGTGTACACCTTATAAGGATCACCAAAAGGGATGTCTGGGAGGTAAAAAGGCTTTCCCCATCCGCCCTCATTGTATGAACAGACCTGGTAGAGCAAATCTCATGGGGAAAGAAGGTCCACCCTAGGAAGATAGATAAGACCTGGAAGAATATCAATACGGATGTGGGCTGGTGACTAGTAAATTTGGCAGGAGAGCAGATCTTCAGCCATGCCCTGTCGCATAAAAGGCCCAAGCTGTACCATTAAGATGTTGTACACCTGTCGGCTGAAGGGAATGAGCACTACCTGGGGGCCTTGAAAGAAAAGTTTACTTGGGTTTTAAAGAGTTTTTAGAGAGAGGTTAGAGAAGTTTTAGAGAGGTGGGGGTTGGGCTTGTCCAGGTAGCCCTGAAGATCCCTTAGTGGCAGGGGTCCAGAACTGAGGGTTAAAGCATAGAATAGAATTTGATAAAGCACGAGTCATCTCCTTAAGAGATGGGGAGGCCACACCTACCGGAATAGCAAGTGTATGGCAACCGGTGGGGTGGAATCCCTGGGAGGGGGGGGCAGCGAGGGCGGTGGGGACAGGTATGTTCCCACACCTCCAGGCCCCCTCCTCCTTACTCAACTCCGGAAGGAATTTGGTCCCCTTCGCACGCGGCAAGTGCCACGACGAGGGGGAGACATTGTGTTGGTCAGAGGGGTGGTAATTGAGGGTACATCGAAACCACCTCTGAATTGTTGTGTTACGGAAAACTCAAGTACTGGACCCACATCGCTCTTGGTGATTTCCCCCACCTAATTCAATTATAATTTGGTTTAATAAAGAGTGCGGCCGTTTTAAACCCAACACTTGGTGTCCTGTCTCCTTCGGTGCGTTGGCAAAGATGCTTATTTCCATAAGGTGTATTTTGCTTCTATGAGTAGACCAACAGAAGTTGGTCCAATAAAAGATAACATCTGAACTACTTTGTCTAGGTCCATTTTATCACCAAGATTTATACTGTATGCCATAGAGCTCAACATAACCAAACATTCTTTTTGTTAAGGAAATACTTAAATGATAAACCTGAGATGAATGCAGTTTTGCTTTCCATATCTAGGGGATGCTCATATGTCACTGCTGAATTCTGTCAGCTCACATGTTGAAAGTTCTGGATTTAATATCTAGATTTAATTTACAAAATCTGTGCTCTTATGGATGGGAAAACACATAAGTAAACATAGATTAATTGATTCACGTGAACTGAACTTCTTGCTGTAGAGAGGAATGACAGAGTTGAATTCTGTAATGGATCACTTGGTGTCTCTGTAGAATATTGATGGCCCTTTCAGTAATGTGGGTCACTGGAGTGGATGAAATTATATCTTATAAGAGAAAATTAGTTTATATTCATTTATTTTTGTGATGCATCATTAAGTAAGCATACTATTTAGAAGAAGACTTAATGTCATGTTTATTTATCATCTACTATTATGTTTCATTTGTTCACTATATACAATATTTTACCTGGGGATTATTTAAATTATAGAGTGTCTTTGTGTGCATTAGAGATAAAGAGGGAAAGATGGAGCAAGCTGGCATTATTTTGTTATGGCATTTACAGAGATCTGTAAATGATAAATGATCTTATACAAATACACCCAGGGATATTGCCTAGCAAAGTATAAGAATTCCAATTTTAATGTTTGAATATTCTGAATTTTGTCCATTTGTGTGTGTGTTCTATATTTCAGTTTGACAGAGAAACCTTGATTGGCCTCGATGTGGTGGTGTACAGGATAGGGGAGAACAAATAATATAAGCTATTAGAGAGTCCAAGCATGGCAATATTTATTAAGGCAATTTTGACCTATTTTTTAAAAAATGCACCTACTAGTTTTTATAACCAATCACTATCCCTTGCTGCTGCGGGGGCTTGCGAAGCTCTGTCGCCGGCGGGGTGTGTGTGCTCCGCTTCTCTGCTGCCTGGCTGCTCCGCTGCTGCCCACGCCACCACTGACGCTGCCCGCTGACCTGCAGGGGAGAAGATCCAGCTGTGAGTTGGGGGAATAGGGGGGGAATCGCAGAGGCCAACCACGTGGGTTGGCCTGTCCCCTCCCCCCCC
>QEPC01008677.1:1933510-1944946 GCA_003113815.1 Sphenodon punctatus | reverse complement strand
CCTGCTGTTCAGGAACAGTGACTAGCTCAGAAGGTGTTGGGAAGGGGGGAGGCAGATAATTAGTTTCGTTTCTTGCAAGCCTCTCCACCCCTGGTGCCTGGAAGTCTGCTCCTCAGTGACTGACACCTCCCTGTAATGTTTGACCTTCCACTGAACCTTTTTTTGCCACCCGAACTCATCCGAACGTGATCTGAACTGACCGAACTGTTCGGCCATTTCGCTGTTCGGTTTGTTCGGTATGTTCGGGTTCGAGTTCGGTCGTCTGAACAGGCTGAGTTCGGGCCGAACTCCGAACTGCCGAACCGCGTTCGCCCATCCCTAGTACCCACAGAGAAGCTGGTCTTGGTGAAGAAGAAAAGCACAGACTGGTGGGAGAACATGCTGTCCTCATGGGGAGACACTGAGTGGATCTCCAATCTCAGGATGCCCCGTTGCCTCATCCTGCAGATAGCCGAGATCCTCAGGCCTCAGCTGGAGACACAGAGCACAGTTTTGCGGTTGCCCATCCTTGTGGAGAAGCATGTGGCCATCAACATCTGGAAGCTCGTCACTCCAGACTCCTGCTGCTGTGTTGCCCAGTAATTTGGCATTGGACCCTCCACAGTGGGCACCATACTAGTAGAGATTTGCATCACGATTGTGGAAGTACTGCTGGATGGGGAGATGCAGTTGGCTGACCCCATGGAGGTAATGGAGGGCTTTCAGAGAGAGGGGTTCCCAAACTGTATAAGGGCTATCAATGGGAGCCATATTGCCAGAGTCTTCTCCATGGTTCTCCAGGCCATGGTGAACCACTGTGTCCAGTTCGTGGATGTGCTGGCCGGATGGTCTGGGAAGAAACATTATGTCCAGGCTTTTGAAGCTGTGCTAGAGAGAAATAGCCAATTTCCAGCTGGAGACTGCTCCCCTGCTAACCACCACCACCACCTGTGTTCTCCATCTGTGAGACTGGCAGGGGAGAACCCCCCACCAGTTAGCTCCAGCAACCAGTGAACAGAGTGAAGCAGCACATAGCTGGAGAGATCTGGGATGTTTGTGCTGGCACATCAACAGCAGTGCTAGTGCATGGGATACGAGGAAGAGTCCTGTCATGGATTGGCAGCTGGTGGATCAGTACTAGGACCAGTATTGTTTTACATTCATTAATGATCTGAAAAAAGGGGTAAAGAATAAGGTGGTGAAATTTGCAGATGACACCAAATTATTCAAGATAGTTAAGACCCAGGCAAACCTGTGCGGAACTACAGAGGGATCTTGCACAACTAGGTGAATGGGCAATAAAATGGCAAATTAAATTCAATGTTGATTTGATAAACATTGTGCAAGTGCAAGCTGCTGCACATAGGGGAAAAAAATAATCTTCCCTTTACATACACCATGCTAGGTGCTGTTCTGGGTGTAACCACTCAGAAGAAGAATCTTGGAGTCATTGTGGCTAGTTCCTTGAAGATATTAGTTCAGTGTGCAACATCAGTCAAAAAGGCAAACTGAATGCTAGGCATATTGCGAAAGGAATAGAAAATAAAAGGGAAAATATCATAATGCCCCTGTATAAATCTTTGGTATGACCCCACCTTGAATATTGTGTGCAGTTCTGGTTGCTCCATCTCAGAAAAGATATAATAGAACTGGAAAAATTTCAGAGAAGGGCAACAAGGATGATAGAAGTGATGGATCGACTTCCATATGAGGAGAGGCTCAAGAGGTTGAGGATGTTTAGCTTGGAGAAGCGGTGATTAAAGGGGGATATGATAGAAGTTTATATTATAAAATCATGAGCAGTGTGGAAAAAGTAAATAGGGAACTGTTGTTTGCCCTTTCTCACAATAACTGAATAATTGTCTGAAGTTGAATGGTAGCAGATTTAAGACAAACAAAAGAAAGTACTTTTTCACTCAGTGAAGAATACAGTTGTGGAACTTATTGCCACAGAAGGCAGTGAAAGCCAGCACCATAACCAGCTTCGAACGAAAACTAGATACATTCTTAGAGGATAGAGGCATAAATGCTTACTACTTGGGACTAAACCCCTGGCTACCGATAGTTGGGAGTGGTTAGCAGGAGATGGGTCATATAATGCTTGCAGTTGCGGCAGCTACGTGCTTGAGCAGGGAGGTCTGAATATGGACAGGATGGAACAGACCGTTTTGAGGCTGTACCAACAGATCTGCCATTTCCTTGCTTGCCTTCTCAAACATGCTGTCCAACAGCTTGAACTGCTTCCTCAGGCAGGTCCAGTGCCTGTCCTCCTGTCGGTAGTTCAGGTGGGGCTCGGCTGTAAAAGCCTTGCATTCTGTGGCATTCTGCTTCAGATGCTGCCTGTGCTTCCTGGCCATGCCCTGAATCACATCCTGGATCTCATCTGTCTGCCATGTGGTCCCCCCAAGCAGCTCCCTTGGCAAATCATCCTTGTGCCGCCGGTTGCAAACCCAAAGGTCCTGGTTGCACTGGGCACTTTTGGTTGGGGTTCTGTCTGCACTCATGGTGGTGGCAGACCTGTAGCAAGGCAAGAAGGAAAGCCATTAGTTCAGACCACCTCACCCAGCTTCCCACCCTGGTGTTTAGCCTTTGCCTGCCCTTTCCGCCCATTTTAATGCCCTCCCTTTCAGCCCTCTTCCCACCCAGAGGGAATTATGATTAGATCTTTGTAATGGTGGCATTAATGTATTCATTTTTCCTTTCCAGTAAACCTTCATCTCAGAATAGTCTGTTGTTGAGTCTTTGAAATGATTAAATTAATTTAAATAATATAGATGCTTTGTTCCATTCAGTGTGGGGGTGGGATCCTGGATACTTTCCAAAGTGGAGATAGACTGTAAAGTAGATGTGCTGAGAAGTTTATTGCTCATTCTGCTGTAGTTAAGGTTATTTCCATAGCAACATGTTCAGTCCAGCCCAAGGATTTTGAGACTTTGTGTATACGATCGTAAGAACTATCTTTCTAAATTTAGCAAATTCATTGCACCCATATTTAATGAAAGCTTCGTATCTACACGTACTTACTAGACAAAGAAAAAATATTCTGTTACTTTTTCTTTCTTGGATTACTGTAGTCTGCTTATATAGTTAAGAGGCAAGCAAAGTATTCTTTCTCCTAATACCATCACTTTTTAACCTAAGGTTTCTGTCCAGTAGGTAAGGTACATTTAGAATGGGTAAAGGCAGGTAGCAAAATACCTATGCTTTAGGTGACCTAGTGTCTTTCACTAGAAAACCCTATTCTGCTTAGAACTCTGACAGGCTTAAACCTTCTGGGCTGAATTTTCCCAAGCTCGATCTTTAGACTTTTTCTTTCTTTCTTTCTTTCTTTCTCTTTCATTTTTTTGAAAAAATGTTGGCTAATGCAGTTGAGCCATTTTAGAATCAAGATTAGGGGAAATTATGTTTTGAATTATTTTTTAAAATGCACATAGTTTTACTGGAAAACTCCAGAAAACCTTTGCTGCTGCTGTGGCAGTTGCTACAGCAGGATCACGTGGTTCTCTTCTGGCAATCACTGCAGAGGAGTGAGGAACATACAAAAATAAAGCACTGCCATTTTGGCACATGTCCCTTCCTGCACACACCCCCTCTGCCAACTCACCATGGTGTCTTTCCCACCCGGTATTTCTGTGTTTCTAATTATCCAGCAAATGTAGCTCTTTTTCCATGTATGAGCACGAATCATTTGCAAGCTAGTTCGGAGTTCTAGTAATACCTTGCGTGGAACAATTTTCAGCCTCGATTATTCACAAGGTATTCATGTTGACTGTTGGAGCAGCCATTTCTCAGACATGTCTGCAGATTTATCTTCATGAAAAGAAAAAATATCAGGGCTGTATGGTCTATGTCACAATATTTCTTCCCTTCATGCAATGGATGTGTGTGGGTTTAGGTGGGTAAGAAAGAAGAGCAAAAATCAGATGTACCGATAATGCAAAAATTAATTGATATAATTAACATTAGAAAGTGTATTTCATGTATCCTATTGATTTAGCATTATATTTAGATCTTTGTAATGGTGTCATTAATGTATTCATTTTTCCTTTCCAGTAAACCTTCATCTCAGAACAGTCTGTTGTTGAGTCTTTGAAATGATTAAATTAATTTAAATAATATAGATGCTTTGTTCCATTCAGTGTAGGGGTGGCATCCTGGATACTTTGCAAAGTGGAGATAGACTGGGTATTTTCAGACGTTACGAGATCACGCTCAACCACGGTGAATTCCCTGTGGGTGATCATGTCAACGTCACATCTGGCTGCTGACCACGTTCGGCCGCACAGCCCCGCCCCCCCCGCCGGGATCGGCCAACACGTCTGTTGTCCATGACGTGTTGGCCCCGGCGGGGAATCTGCAGGGTGTTTCCGTGACGGGGCGAATTGAGCCCCGTCACATCTGAAAATACCCACTGTAAAGTGGCTGTGCTGAGAATTTTATTGCTCATTCTGCTGTAGTTAAGGTTATTTCCATAGCAACATGATCAGTCCAGCCCAAGGATTTTGAGATTTTGTGTATACGATCGTAAAAACTCTCTTTCTAAATTTAGCAAATTCATTGCACCCATATTTAATTAAAGCTAAATATCTACACGTACTTAATAGACAATGAAATAATACTCTTACTTTTTCTTTCTTGGATTACTGTAGGCTGCTTTTATAGTTAAGAGGCAAACAAAGTATTCTTTCTCCTAATACCATCACTTTTTAACCTAAGTGTTCTGTCCAGTAGGTAAGGTACATTTAGAATGGGTAAAGCAGGTAGCAAAATACCTATAGTTTAGGTGACCTAGTGTTTTTCACTAGAAAACCCTATTCTGCTTAGAACTCTGACAGGCTTAAACCTTCTGGGCTGAATTTTTGCAAACATGACATCTGCTTTAGACCTTCCTTTCTTTCTTTCTTTGAAAAAATGTTGGCTCAAGCAGTTGAGCCATTTTAGAGTCAAGATTAGGGGAAATTATATTTTGAATTATTTTAAAAATTTCACGTAGTTTTACTGGAAAACTCTAGAAGTCTACATGGTTTGGAGAAAGCTTAAAACTTGTAAGGGATGGTCCTTTTGCAGTTCCTGATCAGTCCAAATTTGGCCAGGTTATACATATCTTAAAAAAAAAATATCTTAGTGTGCACATGCTAAGTAGAAATTTAGTAGCATTGACAGCTAAATTCTGTCCACATTCCATCTGTTTGCCGAACTGATTCCATCTGTATTGGGCATGCTACATCTCCACAGAGGATCTCCACATGCTGACAAGCATGCTCCAGCTAGCGTCGGGCATGAGACCCAAGGGCCAAACATCTGAGCCTAAGAGGGGCACACAGGAGTCAGGATCAATGATATGCAGGTTTCAGAGGCCAGAAGGTCAGTCCAGGAAAGAAAGCTATCCAGAGTGGAGTCAGTAGTGATGGTCAGGTGACAAAGCCAGAGTCCAAGGTGATGGTAGGCTGAACAATGCAGCAAAGCAGCAGTACACCTATAGCTAGGGTCGCCAAGTCTCCAGATTTGGGCAGACCTGAAGACTTGACCACCTACAGCTATTGAGATGTTTTGACCAAAGCCCAGTAGCTGACCTAGGAAGTTTTATAACTGGTGGCAACCAATCTGGACAGGGATCGCTCTTGAGTCAATCAGAGATGGGGCTAGGATGGTCTGAGTGCTTGAATAGATAGCAATTCCTCCAGTTAGCCAATGTGAAGTTTCTGTTTCCCAGGATTAAGGTTTAAATTCTGCTAGGGCTACACATTCTGCGTCTGGGTTTCCCGGGTGGCAACAATGAGGAGGGTGTTCTTGGTGGCTGCGCCTAGGCTGCGGAAATCCCTCCCAATGGAGGCCCACTTGGCCCCGGACCTCCCATATTTCCGAAGACAGTGTAAGACCTGGCTGTTCTGCCAGGCCTTTGGGGACGGAGATGGGGGGGAGGGGGAGGAGAGGGGCTTTTGTCTGCTTTTTAGTAAATGTTATGTTTTTAAGTATCTAACTGTAATTTTAACTGTTGATTTTATGGTGATTTTTCTAAAATGTTGTGAGCTGTCCCAAGCTGCTATTGAGCAGAAGGGTGTGGCATAAAATGTCACTAAATAAATAAATAAATAAATACACAGGGCTATCAGGACTGAGAAAACTTTCCTCCCAATACTCAATTCAGCTGTTGGGAGGTTACTGTGGTGCTGGGCACCCTGTGACGAGGGTGAATCCATTCAGTGCTTTTCCTGCTGTTGCAGAGCCAATTTGCAGGAGATAACGGAAGAAGTACTTACTTGGATGCTGGGGTGAAGAGCAGAAAGGGTCGGAAATAGTAGGCTGGTGGAGGTAGGAGTTGGGGAATAGTGGATAGGTAGAAAGGGGTAAGGGGCAGGTGGTGTAAGGAGATAAGAGAAAGAGGGAGGGGATGGTGGTGAAGCATATTAAGATTGGCATTTCTGAGGATGGTTCCCAAACGGATCCCATTTTGAGACTTAAAATATGATCTAGTGACCCCAGACAGAAGAGAGATGAAAAGTCCATCTGTGGGAGTGCATTAGTAATCTTTCTGGAGGATCCACTGTTTGGGGAATAGTTTTACTTGCACTGCTACATACAGTCTAGGGGTGTGCAATTGGTTTCCGTTATTATGACAATGAAAACGAAATTTTTGATTTTCTTTTTCGTTACTGTAATAATGAAAATGAAAAGTAATTAAAAAAAACAAAATTTTCATTTTTGAAATAATGGGAAAACACTAAAAAATGTATTTCTGGCTATACCTTTTTTGTTTCTTATTCAATTCTGATGAAACTTGGGTAAGTTGTACCCCCACTGAATTGGATACAGGGAACCGATTTTAGAAGCAATTGAATGTTGTGATTTTAAGAAAATCTCCATATACATTCCTGGCTAGAACTTCTTTATTTTTGGTTCAAATTGCATGAAGCTTGGGAATATTATGTTCCTCCACAAAATTACCAATTCTGTCAAATTTCAGAAAGATTGGATAAAGGGTCCTGATGTTATAAGCCATTACCTTGGAAATGCATTTCTGGCTGTAACATTTTTATATTCCATCCTCTGAGCAAGACATTTGGCAGGAATATATCACACACCTTCCATGTCATCTCCGTCAAACTACAGGACAATTTGGTAAAGGGTCCCAATTTTTCATCCTGCTAGATCTCTCATCCGCTTTCGATACTGTGGACCATGGGCTGCTGTTGAGATGGCTGCATGACCTGGGGGGTCTGGATGGGACTGTTCTTCAGTGGTTCCGTTCATTCCTCTCGGGAAGAAGCCAGCGGGTGGTGCTGGGGGAGGAGACGTCTTGCCCCCACAACTTATCATGCGGCGTTCCGCAGGGTTCCATTCTGTCTCCATTATTATTTAATGTATATATGCAGCCCCTGGGGGAGGTCGTGAGAGGGTTCGGGGTATGTTGTCACCAATATGCTGATGATACTCAGCTGTACCTCTCTTTTTCATCGGACCCAGACCCTACTATCTTGGTGCTATCCCAGTGTTTAGAGGCCATGGCGGAATGGATGTGGCAGAGCAGACTGAAGCTCAACCCTGATAAGACGGAGGTGATGGTGGTGGGGAGAGCGAGGGAGGTGTCGGCCCCCTTATTGGGGGGGGTTCGCCCTCCTATAGCTCAACAGGTCCAGAGTCTGGGGGTGGTGCTGGACGCGGATCTCCGCCTAGAGCGGCAGGTGGAGGCAGTCGCTAAGGCTGCCTTTCGTCAGTTGCATCTGGTGCGGAGGCTGCGTCCATTCGTCTCCAGCCCGGACCTGGCCTCCCTCATCCATGCCTTCGTCACCTCGAGGCTGGACTACTGTAACGCTCTCTACGTGGGGCTTCCCTTGTGCCTGGTCTGGAGGCTGCAGCTAGTGCAGAATGCAGCGACCCGTCTCCTTTCGGGAACGGATAGTCGGGAGCACATAACACCGGTGCTCCGGGGTCTGCACTGGTTGCCAATAGCGTGCCGAGACAGGTTCAAGGTGTTGGTATTGATTTACAAAGCCCTCCACGGTCTCGGCCCCTCAAAGCTCAGGGACCGCCTTTCCCTCCGCGCCCCGGAGCGGCTCCTTTGGTCTCTCGGGGGTGCCTTCTTGGAGGTTCCCCGTGTTAAGCGGGGGGCCACAATAGAGAGGGCATTCTCGGTGGCCAGGCCGTGTCTTTGGAACTCCCTGCCAGAGGAAGCTCGCCTGGCCCCAAGCCTTTTGGTTTTTCGGCGCAGGTGTAAGACCTGGCTGTTTGCCCCGGCCTTTGGGGAGGGGGGGAGGGTGTAGTGGTTTTTTCCCCTCCACCCTATTTATTGTTTTATTTATCACGGGGCCTGTTCTTAATATTTAATATGTAATAATTGATTGTATTTTATATGTTTCAAAATTTTTTATATTGTTGTGTTTTTATGATTGGAAGCTGCCCCGAGCTGTGTTCAGGAGGGGCGGGGTATAAATGGAATAAATAAAAATAAAAATAATAAAATAAATTTTATAAGCAGTTCAAGTTGTCCCCTTGAAGGCTGTTATTCAGATAAATAGCAGCACATGCAGTGCCAGTCAGAGGCAGGCCCCTGGCATGGCAGGGGGAGGGAGGCTGTAGGACAGAGGATGGGGAGAAACCCAACAGACTTGACAGACACATTCCCAAGCTAATTGCTGCATGCTTCCAGCTGTACAGGACCATTCGGTGGTGGCTTTGAAGCGGGCATAGGGGGCGGCCCTGAGGCAGGCATAGAAGGGACATAACTTGGACTTTGGCGATAGCATCCCAGCAACAAGGAGACATGGTTTACACATGCAGACTGGTCAATTATCATCACAATCACATCCTGCAGCACCGTGACAGAGGGCATAAGAGAATATTGGTGGTTTCCTAAACAGATGCTTCCGACTTCTCAGTAACAAGGGGGGGAGAGATGTTGGGATGGTCACAGCACATAATGAGGATATTTGGTTGACATTTCTGCTGGCCAATTGGCATTACATATGAATATTATACCACAGTGACATGTAAGAGAATTCCCGGGCATAGGCTCCTTCTCTGCATATGCTGTGCAGGCATATAAAATTGGTAACCTTTATCACATCTTCCTGATATGTTTCAGAGATGATCCTGAAGGTGTGAGATACAGCGGTGCCAAATTTCATGTACACTGGTTGAACTACAAAGATGTTACATTCAGATATACATTGATAGGTTAATTGCTTATACCACCAGTACCCTTTATCCAATCCTTCTGAAAGTTGGCATAGATAGTAAACCTTGGGAGGGGTCTAATCTTGCCACGTTTCATCCACATTAGATGGGAGACAAAGAAGTTACAGCCACAAATGTATATGCAGATTTTTGCAAAATAACACAATTCAACTGTTTATAAAATTGGATTTCTTTATCCAATCTTTCTGAAATTTGGTACACCTAATGCTTTCCATTGGAGGTACAATCCTTCAGAGATTCATCCAAATATAATGAAAATCAAAAAGGTTACAGCCAAATGTGTTTTCCATTGAAACCAATGGAAATTGAAAACGAAAGCAAAAACAAAACCACAATTTTGATATTTATGAAAACGAAAACGAAAGATTTAAATAAAAAAAATGAAAACGAAAAACAACATGGGTCGCTGGTGCACACCTCTAATACAGTCCCAGTAATAGCCTTTAGCTTGGTGAGTTTTTTGAAAAGATGCCTAAGCGCCAGGGTTCTGGCCTCCATCTCCCCAGTAGCCAGTAGCAGTGGGACTACCGGATCATCCGGTATCCGATACTGCCGGTATTGGGTGTACCGGATTCCCCGGTACCGGATTATTTACATTGTGGCCATTCAAATGAATGGCCGCAATGTAAAAAAAAAAAACACAAAAAAACCCCCAACACTTTCCCTCCCTGAGTCCAGGCTGCGTGGGTGGAAGGGGAGACACCCTCCCACCCACCCTGCCCAGCCTGGATTTAAAAAATAAATAAATTGTGACCCCTACTGCGGGCTCCAGGCCGCCGGGGGCGACCCAGAGCCAGCCCAGCACCAGCGTCCAGCAGCAGCCAGCAGCAGGTAAGTAAGTACCGGTACTACTGATCCCTGGGGTGGGGTGGGGGTTTAACACCCCGGGGGAACTTCCCGGAAGGCCTAGTAGCGTGCTGAAGCTGGTGGCAGCCACAGCCAGGGCTGAAGCCGCCGGAGCGCCGCCGCCGCCGCCGCCCGGAGCTCAAGGTAGGTAGGCGATCCCTGGGTGGGAAGTAGGGTGATCCCTGGGGTGGGGGGGTATTAAACACCCCCCCCATCCCAGGGATCAGTAGTACCGGTAATTACTTACCTGCTTCTGGGTACTGCTGGACGCTGGTGCTGGGCTGGCTCTGGGTCGCCGGTGGCGGCCCAGAGCCCGCAGTAGGGGTCACAATTTTTTGTTGTTTAAATCCAGGCTGGGCAGGATGGGTGGGTGGTGTCCCCCCTTCCACTCGTGCAGCCTGGACTCGTGGAGGGGGGAGGTTTTTGTTTTTTTCCATTGATTTCAATGGGGACAGTTCCCCATTGAAATCAATGGAAAAGATCTGGTACCGGTAAACCGGTATTAATCCGGTAAGCCGGTATTCTTAAATCCAGGAACCGGTAAAACCGGTACCCGGTATTTGCGCTGATATCCCACCCCTAGACTAGCCAGTACTTAGCCACCAACAGTGTCACGGCCTCTTCCTTAAACTATAAGGTTCAATCCCACCTAAAAGTCCTGTAGTCCAGTGGGTACTTTCAGGTTTTCAGACCTCTCCTATGTCTGGACTTTAAGACTGGCCCTCTGTTCTGCCCACAAGCCTCTCTACTCTGTTTCTCTCTGCAGAGCCTGCCACAGCTACCTCACTCTCCAGGCGTCCCCGTTTTGACTGAAGACTGTTGTAGTTAAATACCCATACTACTTGGGGTTTGGTCAAGTGCTTTCCAGCCTTCATGGGTGCAGGTGCAGCCACACGAGCTGCAGAAGGCCTGAACCCCACACGACTTCCATCGAACAATTAATGTGATGTAGTTGGGCCTTATTTCTATTTCACTCCTGAAGTGTTCAGACAGAATACTAAACCAAAGTTATGTCAGGAGTCGTAAGAGATGCATGTTTGAAAAATCAGAATACATGCTCCTTTTGTATTTCTAAGTAACTGTTCAAATGAACATTTATCACCATGAGAATAGTGATCTTGGTTCAGTAATCGTTACATCTCAGCTAGGAGGAAATAGATGCAGTACACTTCTATTTACTCTATTTGTCTAAACACACTACAGAAGGGAAGTAATTACTTTGACTTAATTAAAGTAGTTACTTTGATTTACACTGTTCGTCTGTACACTACCAAAGTGGAGTTGTTACTTTGATTTTATTATTATTATTAGCAAGCATTTATATAACGCAAGCAATGTACCTGGCACTTTGCAAAGTAATTGAATGGACACGGTCCCTGCCCTAGGGTTTACAATCTGAGAGACCGGGGGGGGGGG
>QEPC01008677.1:1912795-1932594 GCA_003113815.1 Sphenodon punctatus | reverse complement strand
GGAAGATAAGGAGTTCAGTTTTAGCCATCTTGAGTTTTAGTTGACATTGAGACATCCAGGTAGAGATGTCAGAGAGACAGCTGGTGAGGCAAGCTTGATCAGATGGAGAGAGAGAGGGAGTAGAGAGAGAGAGTTGAGTGTCATCAGCGTAGAGGTGATATTGGAAGCCATGTGAGGCAATGAGTTTGCCTAGGGACAGGGTGTAGATAGAGAAGAAGAGAGGGCCAAGGACAGAGCCTTGGGGAACACCAACCAAGAGGGGAAGGGAGAAGGAGGTGGAGTTGGCAAGAGGCACATTGAAGGAGCGGTTAGAGAGGTAGGAGGAGAAACAGTCGAGGACGGAGCCACGGAAGCCAAAGGAGTGAAGTGAATCCAGCAAGAGTGAGTGGTCAACAGTATCGAAGGCAGCAAAGAGGTCAAGGAGGACAAGAATGGAGTAGAGGCGAATAGATTTAGCCACAAGAAGATCGTTGGTGATCTTAGCGAGAGCAGTTTCAGCAGAGTGAAGAGCAGAGAGGAAGCCAGGTTGGAGGGGGTTAAGGGAAGAGTTGGCAGAGAGGAAGTCGAGGCAGTGGGAGTAGACAATACGTTCAAGAAGCTTGAAAGCAAAAGGAAGGAGTGAGACAGGATGGTTGCTAGAAGGGTCAGAGGGGTCAAGAGTGGACTTTCTGAGGATAGGAGAGACAGTGGTGTGCTTGGAGGTGGAGGCGTATGGGAAGGAGCCAGTAGAGAGGGAGAGGTTGATGAGGTGCAGGAGGGAAGGGGCAACAGTGGAAGCAATGGAGGTCAGGAGGTGGGAGGGGATGGGGTCAAGGGGGCAAGTGGAAGGATTGGAGGAGGAGAGCAGGGAGGAGATTCCCTCAAGGGAAGCGGGAGGGAAGGAGGACAGGGGAGAAGGAGGCGGAGGAGGGAGAGGGGAGGGAGGAGGGGAAGAGGAGGAGCGAGAAGCGATGTCGAGGAGGATCTTGTCTGTCTTGGAGGTGAAAAGGGAATCAAGAGCCTGAGGAGAAAGGGAACTGGGAAGGAGGACAGGGGCGCTTGAGGAGGGAGTCAAAGGTGGAGAACTGGCCGCGAGGGTCCCGTGGGAGGCGTAGTAATACTGTTTAGCGAGGGAGATAGGAGAAGTAAGGGAGGAGAGAATTTTAAGTGAAGGAAGTCAGCATGAGAGTGGGATTTATGCTAAAGGCATAACTGGGGGTGAACCAAGGACGGGGGTTGTGGGAGTAGGAGGGGCGGGAGGAGAGAGGGGCAAAGGGGTCAAGGGTGGAGGAGAGAGAGGCATTGAAAGCAGAGACGGCAGAGTTGGGGGAGGAGAAGGAGAAGACTGAGGGGAGACGTGGGGAGAGAGTGAAGGCAAAGTCCAGGTGGTTAATGGCCTGCAGGTCACGGAAGGGGCATGGAGACATGAAAGGGGGCGGGGCAGTGGAAGATGTTGAAAGAGGCAAGGAAGTAGATAGGATGAGGATCAAAGGAGAGACCAGAGACAGAGCAGTTCCTAGCGAAGACGAGGTCAAGAGAATTGTTGTTAAATTGTAGTAGTTCAGTTTACCTTTTCT
This sequence comes from Sphenodon punctatus, assembly GCA_003113815.1. Taxonomy (NCBI): domain Eukaryota; kingdom Metazoa; phylum Chordata; class Lepidosauria; order Sphenodontia; family Sphenodontidae; genus Sphenodon; species Sphenodon punctatus. The sequence goes on along the minus strand of QEPC01008677.1, from coordinate 1,931,038 downwards.
TTTTTTTCAGAACATGGGCCGTGTGTCTAGTGGAGTGAAATTACTGAGGAAAACTTCTTTGATTATAGCTTATTACTACTTTTTGAACTAACATAAGACTTTAGAGATCTTATCTTTAATTATATATATTCAGAACTTAATTTGTGTATGTGGGGGGGCTTGCCAGGGCTCGGTGCCAGCAATTTAATTTAAGGGGGACATGAATCCCAGGATATATTCCTAGTAGGAATATGCACCCCAAAACGTGACAGACCAGGAAAAGACTGATATTGGCCATTTTGCTGTTGGAAACAAAAGCCAGACAAAACCAGAATGGTTTATTTGACTTTCACTAACGACTTTCCCACTGCCTACCCCAGGGGTGGAGAACCTTTTCCCTCTTGGGGACCACTTTGAAAGCTTGCACAAGCTCCGAGGGCCACACAGAAGTTGGGGCAGGGGTGCTTAAGGGATGCATTCAAGGAAAGGAGGGCCCAAGTCATGGATCTGTGCCATGGAACTGTCCCCTATCCTTGTTTGCATGACCTTGTCTCTGGTCCCTTCCCTTGAGTGCAGTTTTTCAATGATTGGAGGTAAGAACTGGATCCAAGGGCCAGATCCAGGAAGTGGAAAGGGGCCACATAAAAACTTGCCGTTGGCCACATTTGGCCACCGAGCCTGAAGTTCCCCACCCCTGGCCTACCCACTGCGATGGTCATCATCTAGATTCAAATAATAAGAACACCTGTTTTATATTCAGCTGTAGAGAGGCAGAGTGGTCTGGCAGTTGGATGCTAGCTGAAGAAGAGGGTTTATTTCCTACTCTAACAAACTGGATTGGGGTGTGTGGCTTCTGGGGCAGGCTATTATGTTTTTTTGGTTTTTTTACAAATTTGGATTGTATAAACTAAATATTTACCAGATGAATGTTGATTTGGAACCACAGCTTTCTGCTTACCAGGGTTATCTATGATGCTGGTGTGTGCCAAGGTGTTCTGTGAAAATGGGAATGCAGTATTTTAACAGTTCATCTCTCTGCTGAGCAGAGTTTGAAGAAATCCACCACTTCGGATATTAACATATGGGATGGTAGATGGCCACTGTCACGAACTTATCCGGACTGGAAAGCTGCTTTCTTCCCCGTCAGGATTGGGTCCTGCCATGGATCAAACGTTCCCTCAACCGAGCCTGGGGGAGTGGGGAGCCACATTGTGTGGCGAGCTGGCCCCGCTTGCACACTGCGCCCAGCAACCCACCTCCCCCCATGACGGGTGACAATGGCAGCCAATGATGGCTGCCAATGATGGCTGCCATGGGTGGCCGTCATGGGGGCCACTCTGGACCAGGCCAGGAACAGTGGGCTACCACATGTGATAGCCCACTCTAGCCTCGTCGGACAGGCCATTCCACAGGTGTGGTGGTGACTAGCCAGGCTGTGTGACTCCAGAGGTCTCCGGAGTCAAAGTCCGGGTTAGCCGCCACCACACCAGGGAAAACTCTGGGCCAAACATCTGGATAGCCTCACCATCATATTTGTTAACACCCTTTTTTTTAGCTTACAGGCTTAACTTGTTTTTCTGGAAAGTGGGATATTATATTAGTGTTGGATGGGGCAGGGGAGAATTCACTCTCTAAAATTAAAGTAAAAGAAGAAGGATGACTAGTCTGGATGTCACAACAGATCCAACAAATGCTGTATATAGAAAACAGTATCAGAATAATCATTTGTGTTGCTAATGTGGTCTGAAGATACAAGAATAGCTAATGTATTCATAAGAGACGTATACTCAGATTTGTAAATAATTTATGATTTTCAGTGAGTGGGAAGCTAAGTGCCATAAAGCTTGGACCCAAATAGACAGTAATTTTATATCAGCAAAGGACCTTAGGTTTTGCTACAATCCCTCTGGCAGGAGGGGGGGCGGGGGGAAATCATATACTGGACTTACTCTACAGTGTCTAGAGACTTATAATTTAGCGTTTAGTGCCCCCGGGGGTTTTATCATGATTTGACTTCTTTCTCGTTAGGGAAAATGAAACTCCTTACAGTATAACCAATATTAAGTTAACGTGTTTTTATCTGCAGAAATTCTGATATAAATTTAAATTAAGGACAGTTATGAAGCATATTGTTGGCATGCAAACGTCACCACTGGAGGCTAATTTGTCTGTAGATTGGCAAGATAGTAACTGTGTAGCAGGGTGGGCCCTGGCCGAGGTGGTTCCTTTCAGGATCAAACCCCAAGTAGCCAGGTCCATGGTTCTCACTTCTGTAGGTCTCCCTCCACAAGCCTCTCAAGGGAATTCCCAGTTCCCTTGCTCTCAGCTTCGCAGCTCTGCTCATAGCCCTGCTCTCACTGCTGTATTCACATTGAGTACAATCTTTCCCTGTTCTGTTCAATGGTATAAACCCTTTTTAGAGGGGTGGTCGCTGCCAAAATTCTCCACCACTGTGGCAGGTCCCCCTTGGCCCTGGGCAGTTCCCTTCAGGATCTGAACCCCCAAGCAGCCAGGACCACACCGGGAATTAACTTAAGTGTCTGTTTATTCACAAGTGTTGCAATACTACTCCACTTTTATATAAAAGTTTACAGTTCCTTCTATCCCACCATATAGTCCATACAGAGCTCCTCGCTCATACGCACCCCCTTGGGCTTCTTGCTTCTCAAGTCAGTTCACTGGAGCCTCCCCAGTCTCTCTCCAGCCTGTCTCCTCAAGCTGCCTTCTTCAACTGCACAAACCAGAGGCTTTTAACATCCAGGCTGGCTTGGCTACGCCCTGGCTGGGTGTGTCCCAGAGGCACGGCATTGGCCTCTTAAAGGGCCAGTACCCAAATGAGCCTCTGCTCTGCTACAAACTGCTTTTAGGAAATTCTAGTGAAACGGTCAACATTTGTACATGAATTATTAGAATACTTGGAGTGTAGGAATGTTGCTCTCTCTTATCATGGAAACTTTGGGCCATCAAAGATTTAAAATAGCTGAAACATAAATATGAACATACTTTCAGATTGCTATATAATTGCCCATTATAAAGCATAGCTGACATTTCTATTAATATTACTCTGATCAGCCAGCTCAAAATGGGGCAGTGTCAAGAAACTACTGCATGGAGGGTGTTAAACCTTGTCAGCATTGTTTTTAGAGGTTTTCACACTGTGACTGCCTTTAAAGTGCTGCCACTTACACAGTGCACAGTGGTTCCTCAGATACTGCAGTTATTTTCTTGTATTTGGAAATTACCACAGTTTATACAGTACACAATGTACCTGCTGTTGTACAGTCATTAATTAGAGACAGGTCCCTATCCCAAGGTGCTTACAATCTAGGAAAAACAAGGGAGGGAGAGTCAAGGGAGGGGAACATCAGGAGAGACAAGGATACATTCATGAAGTTGAGAAGTCACAGGTGCACATGCTTAACTTAGCACATGTAATTAATTATAATTGTGAATGTTGAATACGTCTGTATTTTCTTGTGAAACAGAATGTTCATCATTCCTTAATGATGAACATCCTGTGTTTCACAAGAAAATCAACACACACAAAAAGGAGTTCGCAATTAGTTCAGAGCGTTATGAATCCCAAAATAACATGAGTCCTTTTGATGAAAAGATACGCAAATGGGCAACCTCTTTGCATGAGAACCTAGTTTTGCAGAACTGGTCCTTAATCAGCTAATTCAGTTTGGCTAGACCATGCTTTGCTTTCTAGGGCAGCTGTGGGGTCAGCTGTGTCTGGTGTGGCTGAGTGGAGCAAAAGCACCAAGAGTATCAGAAGGAAATATTTTACTCTTAATCTCAACAAAGCCATCCTAATTAGTCCAATCAGTTTTCTTTTATTTCTTTAGCTAGAGGAAAATGTACAGTTTATGTCATAAAATAGCCTTTTTTGCTGAAGAAAAGCAAAGCAAAGATTTAGAAAATTCTGTATGCACCTCAGTAGTTCAGGGCATTCTAACATAGTGTGCAAATAATTTTTGCTAACTTTGAGAAAAAGAGGCACAAATCACAGCACACCAAACATTTCTGCCAATGAAAGGTATGTAGTTGATTGTAAGGGTTTCTCTGAAACCTTACGTAGTTGCATAAAAAGTCGAGACACTAAAAGAATAATAAACTAAATAAGCATCCATCATATCTATGGATGTAGTTAATTTAGACTACAGGTACTTAGTGTAATTAACTGGTATGACTAGTGTAGTTTAATATATGCACCTGACAACAGCTGTCTTTTCATAGGAGAGAGAAACAAACAGGGCAGAAAGGAAGGCTAAGAGCCAAACCACTCCTTGTATAAACAGGTATCACTGCATGATTTCATTGGAGATATGCCCATTTGTGCTACAACAGAATGTGGCTTGGGAGTATCTTGGCACAAGCAGTTTTGGCTTCTTTTATGAGGAAAGCTGCCTTTCAATCAAGCAGTGTTTGGGTGTGTAAAAGAAGTGGAAAGTGGTGCAGAAGTAGGTTTTGCTTTTTTTGGTATTTTTGTTTTACTTGAATGGTGCTTTCATTCTCACTCTTAATGTGAATTACATAGTGAGGAGAGTGCCTCCTGGACACCTCCCCTGACACCCACTATATCATACCCTAAAAAAACTTATTCTAATGTAATTTAATCCTTAGTTTAAAACAGGGTTGGGGAACCTTAGTCCCTCCATAACCAGATCTTTGTTCCAGCAGAGCTATGCGGGCAAGAACATCCAGTGTGGAGTGTGGCTACCTATGTAGGGGGTGTTGCAGCCATGAAGTGCTCCTCAACTGTCTGATGGCTCTTGGGCCACAGGTAGCCCACGAAGTTTGGGCAAAGGTAATGGAGGTGAGGGAAAGCCTCTGGAAGCTGGAGGATGGGGGCTCAAGGCCTGCTATAGAACAAGGTTGTCATGCTCATATAGCCTAAGAGCCAAACCTGATTTTCACTGACTTATATTGTAACTAGAATTTGAAATCATTTTTGATGGGGAGAGGAGGAGGGATAAAGTACATATCCATCTGCATTTAAGTATGTTAATGAAGATGCATGTGTATCTCCAACAAATTCATTATTCCCACCCACTTCTGGGTGGGTAGGAATGGTACACTCCCTGTCTACCAGCAGTGTAGTGGGAAGCAAGCCAGCCCCACCCATAGTGCTTTTGGGTGGGAAGGGGGTGGGGACGGTCCTTTTCTTGCCACACAATTGATATATGGTTGTTATAAAACAGACTGTGGGCTGTATGCGTGACATCCCTGGTTTGGAACATGCAATCACATTAGAATGGGTAACTGCTTTTCTGGATTTCCTCTTCATTTTTCTCTAGATCTCTTCAATCAGAGGTTTCTGTTCACTATTCATGTTGCTTCCTAATTTATAGGAAAGAGCTTGAATCATTTGAACTTTCTTCATATTAACCAAAAAGAAGAGCCTTTGTTTTCCGGAAAATGAAGATGTCTTTAGAAGTCCAAGTCCCCTCCTTCCCCATTATGGCTTTACACAGTACATTAGTATGGGTGCTTTCTGACGTGCATTAAAGTGTACTTACAAGTTTGGGTGGCAGGATGCACATACAAATTGGATGCAGCTTTCATAACGTAGGAAAGGCACATCGCGCATAATTGAAACTTTTCGGCGCACTGACAAATGCACTTGACCAAGCTACAAAATCCAGGTTGGTCAAGTGCACTTGTCAGTATATCAAAAAACTTCAATCATGTGTAGCACACCTTTTGCACATTATCAAAGCCATGTCTAATTTGCATGTGTGTCCTGCCACCTGAACTCACAAGTACACTTTAATGCACATCGGAAAGCGCCCTATGTTTATTTCAGTCGCTATGAAAGAAATTTATTTATTTAATTAATTAATTTATACAAGCATTTGTAGCCCACTCTCTCCTGCACAATGGCAGCTTGGGGCGACGTACAACCCAATAATAAAATAACAATAATAAAAACATCCAAAATACGCGTACGCAAAATAAGCATAAAAATACGCAAAATAAGCATAAAAATATAAAATAGACATAGCTGGTCAGGCAATAAAACAATAAAACCCTCCCCAAAGGCCCAGCGGAACAGCCAGGTTTTACAACATCTACGGAAAGAGGGGAGGTCCAGGGACAAATAGGCCTCCAACGTGAGGGAATTCCACAGCTGATGTGCGGCCACCGAGAATGCCTTTTCTACCGTCACCACCCAGCGTACCCGGGGGACTTTGAGCTGGGTGCCTCCGGGCGACCGCAAGGGTCGCAAAAAAACCCAAGGTCTGAGGCGGTCTCGCAAGTAAACAGGACCCAAGCCGTTTAGGGCTTTATAGGTCATAACCAGTACCTTGAATTGGGCCTGGAAGACTATAGGCAGCCAGTGCACAGTACGGAGCACAGGTGTAATGTGCTCATGGCGGTCTGTCCCTGTCAGGAGGTGGACCGCCGCATTCTGCACTAGCTGCAAGCTCTGGACCGTCGTCAAAGGCAGCCCCACATAGAGCGTGTTGCAGTAGTCCAGTCGAGAGGAAACAAAAGCATGGATGATGGTGGCCAGATCCGAGTCCGAGACATACGGCCGCAGCCGTTGCACCAGATGTAATTGGCGAAATGCTCCCTTTGCCACAGCCTCCACCTGACCATCCAGGTGAAGCTGTGGATCAAGGAACACCTGCAGACTACGAACCTGAGCAGCCAGAGGGGGGCAGACCCCGGCAATGACGGGAGCCACCACCCCCTCAGCCCTCTCCACCAACATCACCTTTCTCTTGTCAGGATTCAGCCTCAGACGGCTCGCCCTCATCCAGTCCCCCACAGTGGACCCGAGTCACTCGCAAATGAGAGGTAAAGCTGTGTATCATCAGTGCACTGATGACATCGTACGCCGAACCCTCTCATGACCTCAGCCAAAGATTGCATATATACGTTGAACAGGAGGGGGGATAGAATAGAACCCTGCGGGACTCCACATGTAAGATTCCGGGGAGATGATGTACATTCCCCAAGAACCACCCGCTGAATTCTCCCAGCCAAATACTTACGGTCTGCCCTCCTCTGCAGACTCCTGCCTAACTGTAACCAAGCCAAACATGCGCACCTGAGACTTCGCAGCCGCTTGCATGTTTGTTTGCTTCTCCCTTGTCTTCCCTTTGTCCCCTCTCCCTGTCTAGCCCTAGGCAGGGACCACGTCTTTATCTTTGTTCTGTAAAGCACCAGGTACACGGCTGGTGCTATACAAATGTTTATAATAATAATAATAATATGAATAATAATTAATAATATAATAAGAACAATTCCCCTCACCCCGGCCCGATTCCGCAGCCTCGCCACCAACAACTCGTGATCAAAGGTATCAGATGCCGCCGACAGATCCAGTAAAATCAAAATTGTGAATCTGCCCTAATTTAATTCCCGGCGCAGGTCATCAACCAAGGCCACAAGTGCAGTCTCCGTGCCAAACCCGGGGCGAAAGCTAGACTGCGAGGGATCAAGAAAACCGACCCGGTCCAGAATGCTATTTTTGCACCAAAATATGCTATTTTTATCAAAGGGAGTGGTAGTACTTGTGCCTTCATATAAAGCTACTCTCATTCCTGTTTGCAAACATCTCTATGTAAAATTGGTGGTGGTCTGATCTGCTGAACATAGTCAAGCTGGGAGAATCTGGAGGCCTAATGCAAAATAAATAACTTCTGGCCTGCGTCTTTGTGTCAGTCACACATTTGGTGCCTAAAGAGAAAATTTGTGGGAAGGATTTTAAGGTCTATATTATAGTACATGATCTGTTGGAGATTACAGAGAATAGGAAACCCAAATGAGTGCCTGTCACTTCTTTCCTGATAAAAGGATTTGTATAGCTGTCTGCTGCAAAAGATAGGACATGGGGATAATTTCTGACCATCAAAAAAAAAAAAAAAAGCACTATGAAGTGGTAAATGTAAAAAAAGTTATCAGAACATATGTTTGAATCACATTTAGCACTTTAGTGTAAATGTTATTTATTTAAATGTATATCCTGCCTTATCCTTAGGGCACAGAGCATGTTACAGCATATATAAAATAGCTATACTTAAATAAAGCCAGTTCAAATCACCTACCCTTGACCTCCCCATGCCCTATCCCCACTTGCCAAATGTTTGGCTGAATAAAAATAATTTATATTGCCTCTGGAAAATGCTCACACTCGGACTTTGGTGAACCTCCATGGGAAGGGAATTCGGTAATTGTGGAGAAGCCTGTCTGTGGTATAGGGACATTATTTATGCAGGAATGAATGAATACTTTATTATAAATGACGTATCTGAAAGACATAGCCGTATACTTTAGTGTTTAAGATCTAAATTTCCGGAAAACACAATATGCCGTATAAAAAATAAAATAAAATACTTATAAAATTACAACATATTATACTACAACCAAAATTGATTACTTTCCAATTATAAAATTTACAAAAGTATTTATGCAGGAATGCTACTCCAGTATTACCCATCCACAGCCCTACCTCCAGTCTTACGATGTCAGAACAGCATTGTGGCAGGTGGCAGCAAAGGGTGTTTTAGACCAGCAGCTCTGCACTCATCACCCATCCATCATGCATGTTTCAGGGCTGCATTGGTGCCCTATCTGCAACATGTATGATGGGTGGGTGATGAGTGCAAAGGCTCTGGTCTAAAAGCACCCAAAGTGTCCCCCCTCCACCTGTCCCCAGTACAACTGCCCCATTACTCTAGCCAGCTTGAGGCTGCTCATTGCCATTTGGATGCAAGCTGCCCCAAGCCCTCTCCCCCCACCCATCTTTTCTTCCCTCTGCTAGTTCTCCCAAGCCTCATTTATGCTGTGCAGTGATGCTGCCCCTACTGTTCCCAGCTTCAGTGCTGCCCCCAACCTGCAGAGAAACAGGATTGGGCCTGCAAGATCAAGACAAAGCGTGGGGGCAAGGAATCTAACATATAAGCAAGCAAACACCTTATGTGAGACTATATGTACTGCTTTTGCATTTGAGTTAACACAGAATTTCCATTCCATGCTTTTGGGAGCATGAGTAAATTAGTAAGAGTCTTAACTCCCCTCTTAAACCAAAGGTTTTTTGATCTAAACATATGGAGTTGGATGTCATCATCATCATATTTATTATAATTATATTATATTATATTATATTATTTATTTGTTTATATTTCTTAGCCGCCCCCTCATGCCCATGGCATCTTGGGGCGGCGTACAACAAAAACAAACCAATAAAACACAGCAAAGATAAAAGCATTTAAAAACCCATCTAAAAGACATAACTACCCCCCACCCCACTCTCCCCTCCTCCGAAGGCCTGGGAGAACAGCCAAGCATTGCAGGCCCCGCGGAAGGCCAACAAACTTGGGGCCAGACGGCACTACACATTGATGGCACTACACACCAAACCTACATATGATCTCACCCAGCAGCCTTAGATACACATTGAACAGGAGGGGAGGCAAAATAGAACCCTGAGGAGACAGTGAGCGACTGCCCATCACAACCAGATGGGACCTCCCCAGCAGAAATGAATGAAATCACTCCATTGCAGTCCCGTAAACCCCTACCAGGTCCCACAGCCATGTCAACACCTCATGATCAACTGAATCAGACTGCAGAAAATTCTTAAGATCTTAACAAAAACTGCAGGGTACAATTTCTCCTGTTGATCTGTTCTCAAGCTTTCTAACTCATGCTCCCCACTTCGGTTGCCTGTGGTACATGAGGTCTCCCCTCCCTACCACACTCACAGATATGTACACCTTGTTCCCTGTCTCCCTTTCCCCGTTGTCATCCTGACCATACCCCTATTTCTTGCTCCCTTTTACACCACCATTTTGGAAATTCCCCCAGTTTATACAGCTTGGGGTTTGGCAACTGTTCTCCTATTTTCATCCCCTAACCAGGATACCTTCTGCAACCTCACTGGGAGGCCTCACCCTTGTCTGAGATTCACTGCTCTACATCTCCCACTCACCCAAGGTCTAAACCAGACTGATGTTGCTTAACCTGTGACAGCCAATTAGATTAGAGCACATGGCAATACATTTTCCGAAAATGTTATTGAAAGAGGGAACAAAGCTGTTTTTAGACAAGAACCTCCTTGCCCATTACCCACCCATCATGCATGTTGCAGGGCTGCATAGGGAACCAATGTGAAAATGTTGTTGCTCACATTCCTGTCCACTGATTAAAGCTTTGAAACCGTTAAAGTGTCCATCCATTAATAGGACATATAAATCAATAATGGAGATCTAAAAGATCACCAACACTTTCGCTAGTCCACATCCCAAATATATTTGAAGCTGGCCTAATTTTGGGTTACTTTGTTTTTAGAAGCAGTGCTTTCTAAAATCAATTAAAATCATTTAGGGAAATTAAAATGCCGACAAGTTAATGAAGGCTGTTCCGGTTTTTAAATAGGATTGACTTGGATTAGCAATGGGAGGTATATGATACGTGGTTTCCCAGATTTACAATTGAGAGGTATTTTATTAGCATGACAGTTCCTTGATTTGGGCTGCATCAGATATTCAGATATGGTCTAATTACAGCCACAGTGAGAAAAGGGATGAAAAATCCAATAAGAGATATTTATAGAGGACAGAATACTGTGTTTATGTACATTCTTCTTCATCATATGAATTTGTTTACAGACATTATTGATTGTCTCTTATCTCCACTTGTATCCTTGCGAGACCTCAGTATCTAACAATTCTCCATATTGTCATACAGTAGTTTTATTTGTTCTTGTGTTAATATCCCTGATTAACAGATTCTGTTATTATTACTGTAAATTTATACACAACTGGAGAAGCGTTATCCCAGCAGAAGAATGGATGTTAATATGGGACCTAAGCAACACTTTGTAGGAGGATTAGCTCTTTTGATGTCAGCGGCTTAGAATTTTATGCATTTTCAGACTGTAGTTATGTACTGTAGAATGTAGGCAAAATTGGAAGAAATTATAGATAGGTCAGGAAAGTCATAGGGCCTTCCATTATGTTGTGCGCAGAACCTATCAAAGTTCTCAGTTTTATGTTGTGATCAGTGGCAGGATTGGATAGAGAGGAGCTAACTACCTAGTGCAGTAGGAAGATTACCTAGTGCAGTAGGAAGATGTTACATTGAAGTTATCCACTGATCCTTTGTGATAACTTTGCTTTAATGAGCAAATAATTAACTCTTTTCTTGGCTTCAGTTACTGTACAGTGTCACAAGCAGGTCCCCCCTCCCCCCCCCTTTGTTGCTACTAACAATTGAACACTTAAAGAGGAACATAGGGTGAAAAAACACATGATGCTAACTCCACTTTACCATCGTTTTAACATTTCTTATTCATGTTGCAGGGCTGAATTGGTGCCCTATGCAGCCCTGCAACATGCATAAGAAACGTTAAAGTGGTGGTAAAGTGGAATTAACGTTGTAATAGGGTGGCTTTCCCGTTCAGGAAGCTCCCTATTTACAAGGCCTGGCCAGGGTAGTTCCCTATCCACAAGGCCTGGCCAGGGTAGCTCCCTATCCAGAACGCCTGACCAGGAAGTTCCCTATCCACAAGACCTGGCCAGGAAGTTCCCCAGCTACAAGGCTGAAGTAACCAGGATGTAAGGGTAGGAGCGTGCTCAGCAGGGCCAAATGGCACTGAGCATGCTCAGGGCCTATAAAGGCCTGAAGCTCAGTTAAGGAGCTCGCTGTCAGAGCTCCCTTCCTCTCTGGACCGGACTCGCAGCCCAGACCCCAGGGACCCGGACTGGGCCCGACCTTCCTCAGAGGATCCAGACCAAGAACAGGTCAGACAGAAGGGACTGAGCCAGGGGTCCCGCAGGGCAAGATGCCCAGCAGACACGCTACTTGGCAGGGCAGGCCTTGGCTATAAGGGGAGGTTGGAGGCCAAGGGTGGGGCCCCCACTGGGTACCCACGTAGCGTAGCCCCGATAAAGGGGGGTGAAGGTCGTAACCGGGGGGTTGCTAATTCCCCTGTGAGCTCTCCCGTGCCCCGCGTGCTCTGGGAGAGACACACACACCCGACTACAAACGTCATGTCTGTTTTCGCCCATTTACAGATTCCCAAAGGTTGCTCTATATAGGGGTTTATAGTCTTAGGGTGATATCTTGATGTCATTGATTTTACTGTGGTCTTCCTTGATTTCCCCTTATAGCATTGGTTTTTGACTGCGTGACCCCATTTTGAGATTTCAGTATAACCTTGTGACCAACAAAGACTGCAGAGTATATAAAGTATTAGGCAAGATTGCAACCCACCATCTGCATAGTGGACTGATATCCCATTGTGGTCATGACCCGTATTTTAAGAGTCTCTACTCAGTGCATCTTTAAATGCCCATGTATAAAGTCTTTGGGAAATAATAGACTACTGTGTGTCTGAAGAAACTTTTGAGAAAATTACTTGGTAAACACTTTTCTTGAAAAGCGCACATCAATCCATTTCCTATTAAGGGTTGATATTTAATATATTCTGCTGGTCTTTTTTGCTTCTCTCAGATAGTCAGATGTCACTTTGCTTTTGGCTCAGTGATGAGAAATACAATTACCCATGTTATGGGTAGAAAGACTGCAGTCAACTTTATTGATCATGGCACATGCAAACAGGGCATTTGAGGTCAGTATCCAGGACAAACCTGGCTCACTCCAACTCAGCTCAGTCCCACTGGGCAGTTACCTCCGTTGTTTAATATTAACATTAATACCTTGAAAGTCAGCAAGTACACTTTCAGAAATATCTTTTTTTATTGAGAAAGTTTAAAATATAAATAAATGCAACAGTAGTGTATGGAAGTTTGGTTTAAGTTATGAAAGTAAATGAGAACATCCCCAAAATCGTTTAAGTAGTATTTTAAAACATAGTCTCCCTCCCATTCAAGTAAACTGTAATCACGTAATGTATTATACGTGCAATTAAATGGCACTATTATAGCTATATGTATTTCTATTATAGGTCCTTTTAGAGAGCGAATGTGCTTTAATATGTGAAAGTTTTAGGTTTGTATTTTATTTTATTTTTTAAAGGGGGGCGGGGTAACAGTTCTACCCCTTTTCCCTTCTTTAAGTTGCCATTTTATTTTCTAAACCTTCTTTTCACAGACGTATATCAAGCCAAACTTGTTGGTTTCTTATTAATTACAAATGTCTCCTAATCTTCTCTATTGTTGTTGTTGTTTCATTGTTAAAAATTCTATACCTCCTTCCCCTTTCCCTCCATTTTTCTCTTTTTTATGTTTATATTGTCATGGGTTGGAGGTCCGCACCCCCACTTTACCTGGTTTGAGTGACTGTGGGTGATTTCAGAAGTGACGTGGTGAATGTCCACCACAGTCAATCTCAGTCAAATGCGGGGTGTGGTGAAAGTGCCGTCCATGGGTATTTTCAGACGTTACGTGGTCACTGTCCACCACAGTCAATTCCCTATGGTGGCTTGGACCACGTAACGTCTGTTGGGGGGAACACATGTTCCCCCCAGATGTTACCACGGCGTGGGATTAGATTCACCACGCGAGCGGCCGAAGCGGCGGGACCGGAGGCCGTTGCATGTTGAATTCGATTCCAGGCCGTGTGACCTGCGCTGTCACGTCTGGACGGCGGACACGGGCCAGAATCCCCGCAGGGATTCCGGCCTGTGGCCATAGTGGGCGGGCGCTGCGGCGGCATTAGCCGCGGTGGCCGCCCGTCTCCCCAGAGGGCAGGCGGCGGGGAGCGTGGAGGGGGCGGGGCCGTGCGGCCGCACGTTGCACCGCACAGCCCCGCCCCCTCCCCGATTCCCTGCCGGGATCCCCCGTAACGTCTATTAGGGCGTTACGGGTCATCCCAGTGGGGGATCATTTCATTGATTACGTGACGGGGCCAATCGGCCCCGTCACGCCTGAAAACACCCATTGTCTGTTTGCTCGCATCCAGATGTTCACCACAGTCAAACGCAGCCCGGGGTGAAGCTAACCACGCTTCGTGAAGTCGGGGCAGGAGGAAGTCCAGAAATGTGGTGAATGGTCACCACAGCAGGGGTGAATGAAAAGTAACTTCTGAACGGAAACCTGCAGCCGTGGTGGAAGGAATTGACCCCAGCTGCGGTGCATTGTGGGGCTCGGACCGCGGTCCATGTCTCCACTGCATGTCTGTTGTGTTCCCCCGGCCCATGTTCTCTCTGATTGCCCGCGGGCAGTGGTCACGATCCTGTCACTTCTGTTGGGGTCGCACGTGTCACCACAGCCCACAGTGAATCCATTCAAACTGGGGTGGGATTCACTGTGGAGAATTGGAACATGTCACTTCTGAAATCACCCTCAGTTTCCCTCGCGTACAGCCCTCTTGAATCAGTTTTTTTCTCTGGCCGATTCAAGCCTGCTACAGGGACAACCCCTTTGTCACCCAAGGGCCCAATCCTTCCCGTTTACAGACTCTTTAATCTCTGGGTTCGCAAGAGCTTGAAAGCCCTTGTTGCTCACTTGTGTTCTAATGTTAGACACAGATACTTCTTCATAAAGAAAAACAGTCAGTTTATTGATTACATAAGCAAGATTGTTGATACAGAGTGGTTACTAGAAATCAAAGGTAAATAGAACGCATTCCTAACCTATACTGGTTGAATTCCTAAATAAGCATCTTACCCTACCAAGGTCCATAAGTTCTTCTCAGTCCTTGATGTAAGTGACTGGGTCTTCAGTCTTAGAGTTGCTAGAAAGCAAAGTCCTGGTCTCAGTCCATAGTTTCCAGCCTTGCTGGCTGGCAGGATCCAGGATGCAGATGAGAGTGCTCAAGATGGCTCTGACCAAGCGAGAGACAGCTGGATTAATGGCCCTTGCTTAAGTACCTTTCATGGTCTCTTTGTTTCAGCTTTCCCGCCTTGGAGAAACCTGAGGTCTGTCACGTAGGCAACCCAGGTCAACCTGAAGGTCAATTTGCATCTCCCCAGGGTTCTGTCTGGCCAGGGTTCCCAGTACACATTCTTTTTATCTCTTTGCATTTCCTGAAGTTTCATCAGTGTCACAGTCCTGATTTAGATTTTACAGTTCTCAATTGTAACATTACTTACATGTTGCACCTTTCGCTTTACATATTTACTAGGCTTGTAGTCTACATGTAGGCCAGTATCACACGGGTGTGACCCTATGTTCCTCCGTGACATATACTTTTGTATTTAAATTAAAGCTGAAATTAGTACCCTCAAAACCAGGTAAACCTATTGAATTTCTGGTACCTTACCCACCACCTTCAGGTACTAATTGTTACCCAATTAGTTCCTGGAGAGTTATCAGATGTCCCAATTTTCTGACTTCTGGTCCTGGAATACTGACTTCCAGAACTGATTTCTCGAGTTTCCGACCTGTTTTTTTTGCTATTTTCCTGAACCAATTTGAATCAGTACCTCACGTGGTGCCTGAAATTGAAGGTATTACCCCATTGGTACCTGTTTCAGCTCTGATTTTTAAATGTAATTTCCTTTAGTTTAAACCAGCATTCTGGTGCTAGCCATGCAAAGTGGGCTGGCTCTGCTGCTACTGTACTCTAGTGTACTGTACTCTACTTACTGACATATTGATTTTAAGCATGGGTAAAAAAGAAATCAATATTCATACACAGTACAGAAGCAGTAATGTAAGGGTAGCTTGCCATCCTACATCAAAAGCTGGTGTCCAGAGAGGAACATCGTTCAGTGAAACAGAAACATAGATTCTGGTTAGGGCAAAAGATAACTAAGTTCCTTGACATTTGACACTGGACTTGTCATACACGGAGCAAAACTGTATTCTGACCAGCTGCAAGTGAATTTCTCTTCTGCAAGAAACCATGGAGAAGAATTTGCACAGCTTGTCATTCATAGTAGTTACTCTTGTTGGAAACATAGGCAGTGTATGCAGTTCTTATCCATTAAAGACAATAGGAGTCTTGCCATTGATTTCAGTAGTTTGTGGATTGCAGCCAGCTTGGCTGTTTATGTAAAAATAAAAAAGGGTGGGAGAATACTTTAATCCTGCCCCTTCCCTGATGTGCATCCCCCCTCCCCCCCCATGAAGTGCCATGATGTTACAGTGCTCTGCAAGGACAGGGTCTCTTGCCCATGGCAAGCCCAGGTCACCCTGACTTCGAGGGTCTTGGTCTGGGAGGGCTCCTGAGCTAAACCAAGCCCAACAGGACCCATGTTGGTCCTCGTCTGGTGCAGGAATCGCAAGGGGCTTGCAGATGCTATTTCACGTGTTGGAGGGCAGCCCTTTTTATTGTATATTACCATTTTATTTATTCATTCATTAAAAAATTTGTTATCCTGTCCCCTCCTGAAAAGCAGCTTGGGGCAGCGTACAGTATAAAAGCACAGAATAAAATATACAACAGAAAACTTTAAAAATTCAATAACCGGTATAATTTCCCCCCCAGCCCAACACCACCCCTCCCCCTCCCCATCTCCCTCCCCAAATGCCTGGCGGAACAACCAGGTTTTATGTTGATGCCTGAAGGAGGGAAGGTCCTGGACCAAATGAGCCTGCGCCGGTACGGAGTTCCACAACTGAGGTACAGCAACCGAGAATGCCCTCTCCAGTGTGGCCCCCTGCTGAACACGGGGAACCTCCAAAAGGATGCCCCTGGCTGACTGAAAGAACTGTTCCAGAAACTGGGGAGTGAGACAGTTCCACAGGTAGGCAGGATCCAGACCTTGTAGGGCTTTATAGGTGAGCACCAACATCTTGAATCAGGCCCAGAAGGTGACAGGCAGCCAGTGAAGAGAACGGAGCACCAGTGTTATGTGCTCTCGGTGGCCTGTACCCATAAGTAGATGGGCCACCGCATTCTGCACCATCTGCAGCCTCTGGACCGTCACTGTGGGTAGCCCCATGTAGAGTGCATTACAGTAATCAAGCCTTGAGGTGATGAAGGCATGGATGATGGCGGCAAGGTCGCAGTCTGAGATATATGGTCATAGTTGTCATACCAGATGTAATTTAATAAATACACTCCTCGACACAGCTGCCACCAGGACATCCATACGGAGCTGCAGATCGAGGAGTACCCCCAGACTGCGAACTTGAGGAAACAAGACAGGATGCACCCCATCAATGATGGGGGCCTCCACTCCCTCAGCCCCCACCAGCATCACCTCTGTCTTGTCGGGATTCAGCTTCAGGCGGCTCGCCCTCATCCAGTCCCCCACAGCTGCCACACATCGAGTAAGCAACGAGACTGTGGAGCCTGAGTCTGTTGAAAATAAGTGGTAGATCTGGGTGTCGTCAGTATATTGATGACAGCACACTCCACATTCTTTCACGACCTTGCCCAAGGGCTGCATATACACATTGAACAGGAGATGGGACAGAATGGAGCCCTGCGGGACCACACATGAGATCACAGGAGATGATGTACAGTCACCCAAAACCACATGGTGAGTTCTTCCAGCCATGAATGAGCACAAGAACAATCTCGTCCACCCCAGCATGATCCTGCAGACAAGTCACCAACATCTCGTGGTCAGCAGTATCAAAAGCAGCTGATAAATCTAACAGGACCAAAAGGGTTGAGTGTCCCCAATTTTGGAAATTGATAGATGTTTGCTTTTTGCCAAGAATGGTGTTGTGTATTCTTCAAGAGGACTGCAGTAGTGTTTCGAGTAGCACCACCAGAGAAAGTGCAGGTAATAATAGTGGAACATGCTTTAAGTCGGCACCAACAGACATAGGCACTAGTGGAAGAGAGGACAGCGCCAAGCACCAATAAGGTTTGAAAACCCTGATGGCTCATAGGTACTTAAGACACAAACCTTCATTTGGTGAGGAGACACTTGAGGAAGGAGGGCTGAGACTGAACTCTGCAAAGGTAGAGAGTACAGCCATCCAGTTGCTGCAGGCTGCTGTGAGGACTCCAAGGATCAAGCCTAGCTGGGAGCTTTTGACAGTGGAGGAAAATATGATGGAGCTACTGTGGAAGCAAGCAAACCACCAGAAGGAGTATAAGGAGCTAGAGCCTGGGGTTCTGATGATAGGAGGAATGCTATGTACACCTTTGCTGTGGTCAGACCAGTACTTCCTATGTGCTTGCATCCCGGTGCTCCTACCTGAAAATGGGGTTGCGGGGAAAATTAAGATGGTATGCCCCGGAGATTTATGGAACCATATCGGTTCCAGAATGCTCTGGGTAATTTGCCTGTAGGCCTTGATGGCCACTCCATTGACAACCTTGTGGCCTTATTAATTATTATTATCAGCAAGCATTTATATAGCGCAAGCAATGTACCTGGCGCTTTACAAAGTAATTGAATAGACACGGTCCCTGCCCTAGGGCTTACAATCTGAGTGA
>QEPC01008677.1:1883855-1911703 GCA_003113815.1 Sphenodon punctatus | reverse complement strand
AGAGTTGAGTGTCATCAGCGTAGAGGTGATATTGGAAGCCATGGGAGGGAATGAGTTTGCCTAGGGACAGGGTGTAGATAGAGAAGAGGAGAGGGCCAAGGACAGAGCCTTGGGGAACACCAACTAAGAGGGGAAGGGAGGAGGAGGTGGAGTTGGCAAGAGACACATTGAAGGAGCGGTCAGAGTGGTAGGAGGGGAACCAGTCGGGGATGGAGTCATGGAAGCCAAGGGAATGAAGTGAATCCAGCAAGAGTGAGTGACCAACAGTATCGAAGGCAGCAGAGAGGTCAAAGAGGACATAAATGGAGTAGAGGCGATAAGATTTAGTCACAAGAAGATTGTTGGTGATCTTAGCGAGAGCAGTTTCAGTAGAGTGAAGGGGCAAAAGCCAGATTGGAGGGGTGTGTGTCAAGTGAGGAATTGGCAGAGAGGAAGTCGAGGCAGCGGGAGTAGACAACACATTCAAGAAGCTTGGAAGCAAAAGGAAGGAGTGAGATAGGACAGTAGCTAGAAGGGTCAGAGAGGTCAAGAGTGGACTTTTTGAGGATAGGAGAGACAGCGGCATGCTTGAAGGCGGAGGGGAATGAGCCAGTAGAGAGGGAGAGGTTGATGATGTGCAGGAGGGAAGAGGCGACAGTGGAAGCAATGGAGGTCAGGAGGCTGGAGGAGATGGGGTCAAGGGGGCAAGTGGAAGGGTTGGAGGAAGACAGCAGGGAGGAGATTTCCTCAAGGGAGGCGGGAGGGAACGTGGACAGTGGAGAAGGAGGGGGAGGAAGGAGAGGGGACAGAGTAGGAAGAGGAGAGAAGTGGGAAGTGACGTTGAGGCAGATCTTGTCTATCTTGGAGGTGAAGAAGGAAGCAAGATCCTGAGCAGAAAGGGACGAGGGAGGAGGACGACAGAGGGGCTTGAGGAGCGAGTCAAAGGTGGAGAACAGGTGGCGCGGGTCCTGAGAACAGGATTCAATGCGAGAGGTGTAGTAATTCTGTTTAGCGAGGGAGATAGCAGAAGTAAGGGAGGAGAAACAGAATTTAAAGTGAAGGAAGTCAGAACGAGAGTGGGATTTGCGCCAGAGGCGTTCAGCCGCATGGGTGCAGGAGCAGAGGTGGCGGATACTGGGGGTGAGCCAAGGATGGGGGTGCAGAAATGGCAGAATCAGGGGAGGAGGAGGAGAAGACTGAGGGGAGAAGGGGGGAGAGAGAGGAGGCAAAGTCCATGGGGTTAATGGCCTGCAGGTCACAGAAGGGGCGTGGAGACAGGGAAGAGGAGGGGGGACAGTGGGAGACATTGAAAGAGGCAAGGAAGTGGTCCGAGATGGGATGAAGATCGAAGGAGAGATCAGAGACAAAGCAGTTCCTAGAGAAGATGAGATCAAGAGAATGGCCTTCTGGAATGGTTGGCTGGCTGAGGTCATTGATCGAGTGGCTCCTAGGCATCCGCTCCCAGCGGTTTGCCACCACAGGTCCCCGTGGTTTACGAAGGACCTGGAGCAGCTGAAGCGCAAAGGTAGCCGGTTGGAGCAATGGGGTCGCCGTGCTCATGCTCAAGATGATCAATTGTGGCATAGAGCATTTTTGAGGGCCTGCGCCGTGGCTCTGCAGACAGCAAAGGAAGTTCTTTGCTGCCCTCATAGCATCTGCTCAGTCGCATCCGGTGGAACCTCCGGGTGGTGCGAGGTCTGGTCAGTCCAGCCTGTCTCCACCTGGAACTAGATTCATCCAAGGCCCCCTGTGACATGTTTCTGACATGCTTTACAGACAAAATTGCTGGCATTGAACATGACTTCGACTCCACTATTTCAGAAGCCGTGGCAGAGTCAGAGGTTGGGAATGCCCTGTCTGGTCTGAGTTCATGGGATGAATTTCAGTTGGTGACATCTGCTGATGCAGTGGATATGCTGGCCTCTGTTTGAGCCACTACTTGTGAACTAGATCCAAGCCCATCCTGGTTGGCTAAGGTCGCCGGGGAGATGTTAGGACCAGTGTTGGCCGTGGTGATCAACGCCTCCCTTTGGGAAGGTCATGTGCCGGAATGCCTAAAGGGGGCTGTGGTTCCGCCACTTCTCAAGAAACCATCTCTTGATGCCCGTGCCCTGGCGAACTACTAGCCGGTCTCTAACCTTCCCTTTTTAGGGTTGTGGCTCATCAGTTGCAGGCCCATTTGGATCACATCTGTTTTCTTGATCCCACAGTTTGGTTTTCGCCCGGCCTTAGTCGATGACCTCCTGGTAGAGTTAGATAGGGGTCGTAAGACCCTGCTGGTTCAACTAGATTTATCTGCGGCTTTCGATACAGTGAGTCACAAGCTGTTGGTGACTTACCTGCAGGACCTGATGAGGGTGGACAGTACCGTTTTACAATGGTTCAATTCCTACCTTGCAGATAGATCTCAGCAGGTGGTACTAGGGGCCTGTTCATCATCCCCTGGGGGCTTCCTGTGTGGGTTCCAACAGGGTTCTGTTCTGTCCTTGCTCCTATTCAATGTATATATGCAGCAGCTTCGGGAGGTTGTGTGCAGCTGGGGAAGTTCATTGCCATCAATATGCCGACAACACCCAGCTGTACCTTTCTTTTTCAACCGACTTGGGCCCTGCAGTTTCATTGCTTTCAGGTGTTTTATGGCTGTGCGGGACTGGCTGAGGTCGAGCAGATTAAAACTCAATCCTGACAAGACAGAGGTGATGTTAGTGGATGGGGTCGGTGATTTGGGGAAGGAGAAAGCCCCCGTTATTGGGTGGGGGGAGGTCCGGCCTCCATTGGTTCCATCTGCGTGGAGCTTGGGGTACTAACAAGTCACTGGGGCCAGATGGCATTCACCCCCGAGTTCTGAAGGAACTAAAATATGAAATCGCAGACCTACTGTTAGTAATTTGTAAACTGTCACTAAAATCTGCCATTGTACCCGAGGACTGGAGGGTGGCAAATGTAACCCCGATATTTAAAAAGGGATCCAGTGGCGATCCTGGAAACTACAGACCGGTATGCTTGACGTCTGTGCTGGGCAAAATGGTGGAAACCATCATTAAGGACAGAACTAAAGGGATGTTGATAAACATGGCTTAATGGGGAAGAGTCAACACGGATTTAGTAAACGTAAGTCATGCCTCACTAGCCTGTTGGAATTCTTTGAGGGTGTAAATAAGCATGTGGACAAGGGAGACCCAGTAGATATAGTGTATTTGGATTTCCAGAAAGCATTTGATAAGGTCCCTCATGAGAGACTCTTGAGAAAGTTAAAAAGTCATGGGATAGGAGGTAGTGTCTTACTATGGATCAGAAACTGGTTAAAAGATAGAAAGCAAAGGGTAGGACTAAATGGTCAGTTTTCACAATGGAGAGATGTAAAAAGTGGTGTGCCTCAGGGATCTGTATTGGGACCGGTGCTGTTTAATGTATTCATTAATGATTTGGAAAAGGGTGTTAAGAGTGAGGTGATCAAATTTGCAGACGACACCAAGTTATTCAAGGTAGTTAAAACACGAGCAGACTGTGAGGAACTGCAACAGGATCTTACGACACTGGGTGCCTGGGCATCTAAATGGCAAATGAGATTTAATGTGGACAAGTGCAAAGTGATGCACGTAGGGAAAAATAATCCAAACTATGCGTACACAATGCTGGGTACTAAGCTAGGAGTTACCACTCAGGAAAAGGATCTGGGGGTGGTTGTGGACAATACAATGAAATCCACAGCGCAGTGCGCAGCAGCAGTCAAAAAAGCAAACAGAATGTTAGGAATTATTCGGAAGGGGATAGAGAATAAAACTGAGGATGTCATAATGCCTCTATACAAATCAATGGTGCGACCGCACCTCGAATATTGTGTGCAGTTCTGGTCGCCCCATCTCAAAAAAGACATAGCTGAACTAGAAAAGGTACAGAGAAGGGCAACAAAAATGATCAAGGGCATGGAAGGGCTCCCGTATGAGGAGAGGCTTGGTAGGTTGGGGCTCTTCAGCTTGGAGAAGAGACGACTGAGAGGAGATATGATAGAGGTCTATAAAATCATGAGTGGTGTGGAACTAATAAACAAGGAGCAGTTATTTACCCTCTCAGCTAGTACTAGAACTAGGGGACACTCCATGAAACACATGGGTGGCAAGTTTAAAACAAATAAAAGACAATATTTTTTCACTCAGCATATAATTAGGTTGTGGAATCTACTGCCAGAGGTTGTGGTAAAGGCCAGTACAATAGCTGAGTTTAAAATAGGTTTGGACAAGTTTCTGGAAGATCGATCCATTAGCAGCTATTGGCCAGAAAGGATCAGGCAACATGACGGGAGCTGGGGGGAAACAACAGGGAATGGATCCCCCATTGTGACCTGTTGGGTGCTTCTCCCAAGCCACCGTGATTGGTCACTGTCAGAGACAGGATGCTGGACTAGATGGACCATTGGTCTGACCCAGTATGGCACTTCTTATGTTCTTATACTCCTGGATTCACAGCTGCACCTGGATCACCAAGTATTGGCTATGGCCAGGAGTGCCTTTCGCCAACTACATCTGGTGAAGAAGCTCTGCCCATATGTCTCAGACTTTGACCTGATCACTGTCATCCAGGCATTCGTCACCTCGAGGTTAGACTACTGCAGCGCACTCTACGTGGGGTTGCCCAGGGTGATGGTCCAGAAGCTGCAAGTGGTGCAAAATGCGGCAGCTCGTCTCCTCATGGGGATGGGTCACAGAGAGCACATTTGTTGGGATCCCAGGCATTGCACTGGTTGTCAATTGTCTTCTGGGCCTGATTCAAGGTGCTGGTTTTAACCTATAAAGCCCTACATGGCCTGGGTCCTGCTTCTGTGAGGGACCGCATCACTCCCTGGGCCCCAGGGTGGCCGCTGTGGTCGGCCAGGGACACCCTTCTGGAGGTCCCACATTTTTGGTGGTTCCGGACGGACAGGAGGGCATTCTTGGTGGCCGTCCCATAGCTGTGGAATGCCCTCCCAGTGGAGGTCCGCGTCAGCCAGATCTCCTTACTTTCCACTGGTGTTGTAAGACGTTGCTCTTCCACCAGGTGTTTGGCGGGGGTGGGAGAATGTGGGATGGGTTGAATGGGCTCTGTGGGGGGGTTATTTATTTTTATTCAGACCAGGTTTGGAACTTAGATTTTTATTATTGTTGCTGTTATTATTATTATTGCTAATATTTAATGTTTTATCATTATTGTAAGTTATTATTCTCATTATTATTATAAAAAATTATATAGCGCCAGTCGTGGGACCTGGTGCTGTACAGAACATAGAAATAGACGCTGTCCCTGCCTGTGGCCCCAAGTCACCTTGTGGTGAGATGGGTGGGGTAAAGTTATAGAAAATAAATAAGGTGGGGACTGCCTGTGATTGTGCCCAGAAAGGGGTCCTGGTGGGATTGCATGGACAAATGGTGAGTATCCATGAAGTGGGAGAATATACTAAGAGACTCTTGGTGGAATGGGATGACTGTAGGGGAGATTTGGAGGCCAGATTTAACGGTGTCCATGCACCCTTGCTATGAGGTACTTACCCAGGATTGGGACCAACCTGTAAGAGACTAAAAATACTGTGGAACTTGGATGCAGCAGGGTTTGTGAGCTGAATTTCCCATACAAGCATTTTAGGACCCTCTACTTGGGAGGACTGCCTTACCTGTTACAAGGAAACTGGAATTCCAGAGGAACTAAGGATATTAGAAATATAGTACTTTGAATTATGAGGAGCTTAAGGAGGAACAGGTTGGCATATTGGTTAGGGCTGTGTGTGTAGTGATAGGTGTTCCAGGATGTGAGTGGACTTCAGTAATCAGGTGTAGAATGGAATCAAGGTCAGGGGGTCTAGATGGGAGTGGAATTAGCATTGGAATCAGGAGCGGGTCAGGCATGTGAGCAGAAAATGGGCACAGGTCAGGATCAGGGCAGAAACAGATCAGGAACTGATTTAGGACAAGAACAAGAAGCAAGCTCAAGTCAGGGCAGGAACAGGAAATGGGCTCAGAAACAGGCTCGTAACAGACACAGGAAGCAGAACAGAAAGGAGCAGCTGAAATGTGGATCCACCCAGCTTTCTCTTGCTGCAAGTGGCCTTTATCTAGGCAGGCAGCACCGAATCAGAAAACTGGGGTGTTTGTCAAAGGATTGGAAGAAGGGGCCTCCTGGGCAAGTTCTGGGCTGTAGTCAAGGTATGGTAGTGGCACTGCAGAGCCGGTCACTGCCACAAAACCCCAGAGCTATTAGTCGAAGGCCTGGTTCCTGACAATGTGTCATTGGGAGTGGGTGAACAGGAGAAACTGTAAACTGTTGCAAAGGGAGCTACACGGGTCTGTGGATAAGCAAACTGTGAGTAGCACACCGGAGACCCCCTAAAAGAAATTTCAAGAGTGCTGGCAGGTTCCAATAAGCCAAGCAGCAGAGCCAGGGACAAAAATTGGCCCAGACGGTTCAATTTGGAAAATTTCTGTTGCTGTTTCTAAACAAAGAGTTGAATGCAAAGAGTTACATAAAGTGCTCAGTATCATTATTGTTATTGATTTATAGCCTGCCTTCTCCCAAAGGTTTGGGGAAGCTCACAACAATAAAATCATCTTAAAACAAAGACAAATAAATCACATATATAAAACTCCATACTCACTTCCCCTTTCTTGCTTCTCAAACAGGGACGCCCCTACCCCCACCCATTAGCCTGTCTCTCACCTGGGAGAGTTCCCTCCCCCATACAAGCCTGTTACTCTCCCCCTTCCTCACTTCTGAGAGAGTGCAGCTGTCTCAAAGCATGACTGTTTCTTTCTGGAGAAGAAGACAGAGAGGTTTAAGCAAGAGTCAAAGTCATTTAGAGAAACAGAAGAGGCTAAGGAGTTGGAACAAGAAGGAAAAAACCATACCATAGATTACTTCAGTAGGACTTAAATTATCTTCCACATATGAAGCAGAGGATGTGTTGTGGTGCAGCCGGAAAGGCATGTTAATATACAAAATACACAAACAAATACAAGGGTTTCAGAAATTAATTACAAATTATATCTGCTGGGCATAACTGAAACCTCATGCAATGTTTATCATGAATGGAAAATCAATATAGGCAGGAAAGTGTCAGACCCCAGGTCTCGAACTGGGTTTGGAGTGCTGCCCTGACTGCTGTCACCACTGTAACAAGAAGACTAGGAGACCCAGTGTGTTTGATGATAGCTCTGGCTTTATTGTCACAGTGTATTTCCAGAGCACTCCACGTGCTTCTGCTTAGATGCCTGCTTACTGGTAAGAATCGGCAGTTAGAGAGAGCAAGAGTTCCCCTCCCTTACTCCTGGGCTGTACCAAGCCTGGGGCGTTCCCAGTCCATAGAGCCTGGGCTGTACCAAGTCTCTCTGTTACAGCCACCACTCAGGCCTGATTTCACCCCGTTCTCCTTCTGTGTTATGCCAATCCCTGCTATGCCATGCCTATTCCCAGCTGTGTCCCATTGCTGCAGTCCTTCCCCACCAACTTCCTGATTGGCTACCAGTCAATACTTAAGGCCTGGGAAGTTGGGCAGAGAAACTGCTCTTCTCCCCATTCTGTGTTTGTTTCTTTTAGTTGCAGCCGTGTTCCAGTTCTGTTCCTAACCCCTGTGCGCTCTCCTTCTCTTGCTCTAGTTGTGTTCTCTAGCCTCGACCCTTGTTGTCCCTTCCTGGTTTCCAGGCCCCTTATTCCCTTCCAGTTTCCAGGCCCTTGAACTCCTCTAGTTTCTGGCCTCCTTGTTCCTCCTTGCTGCCTGACCCCTGTTTCCCTCTGTAATTTGGGTTTCTTGAGTCCTTAGTCCTTGTTCCTTTCTGGGCCTCAGTGATGAGCTGTATGCTTGCTGAGGCTGGCAAGGCTGGTTCCCTGTGATGAGCTTCACTCTCCATCAGATTGGATGATGGCTGAGAGCTCTCCCCTTACCTTGCTGTTACTCCTCTCTAGGTCCCAGGTCTGTCCTCTCCCAGTGCTAGTACTACTCTTCAGCTCCTGGGTGCCCTGACCAAAAGACAAAATGAGAAGGTGTGAGTGATTAGCACTAAACTGTATAGCAAAAGTATGCACAATGACAGGAGAGAAGGACTATCTAACAGATGTGGAACTTGTTGTGGAACTCCCTTTCTCCTTATACCTCTGCATTCTCCTCCTGCTGGGTAGTCACTAGGAGGCAGATGATACTCTTTTTTTCATTGCGCATGCGTCAATTGGAGCTACCGTCGTCTGCCTCAGGACTGCTAGGATGCGCTTCGGGATCCTCCAGACCTTCCAGGAAAAAAAAAGGAAAGATTAGGAAAATCGGCGGGGCACTAAAGGGATAGCGATCCCGGACACGGTCTCGGGATCGCCAGACTGGGCCATGTTAAAACTTATCCCTGCCGGCTCCCTTGCATGATGCCTGGGAGCAGAGGAGGCCACTCTCTTCCCGCCTAACAGGAATTTGTCTTCACGGCTCTCCCCCTGCCTACGAACAGGGACAGTGTGGCTGGGCCCTGTTCGAGCGCAATTTTCCATCAGGTTAAATCCTGAAATTGAAAAAAACAAACCAAAACTGGAGAATGAGCGCATCTGGAAAAATTCCGGTACCCCCCTCACCCCCGCTGGTGGGTCGGAGGTGGCAGCAGAGGAAGGAGGGAGCCAGGACACTTAGGTACACTCCCTCGCCGCAATAGCTCAGTCAATGGGGGAGATAATGGCCACCTTGAAGGCGCTCTCACAGGCCAAGGCAAGTGGGAAGAGGAAGAGGGCCCCTCCCCCCGCTGACAGGACCGCCAGAAAATTGATGAGGGTGGGAAAACCCAAGGCAATAGCAAAGAAGGGCAAGCCTCCTCTAGGGGGAGCTAGACGCCAGATATTACAATCCCCTCATGATTCTGAGGGGGAAGAGCAGCATCAGCAGGAAGAGAGCAGTCAGGGCCTCAGAGACCAGCTGCTGATGCAGTCAGACTCAGAATCCGCTTCTACTGGGGAGAGTGCTGACATAGAGGAGGGGGAATCCGTGGAGCCCATGGCAGACCCCAAGGACAGGGAGAGACAGTTCCCTATCCACTGTAAAGAAGAGCTGCTAGGGCAGGTGGTTAAAACTCTTCAACTCAGGGAAAAGCCCTCTAAGGAGGACTCTTCCGATTCACAAGATGAGGAGACATGGGATTATATCCCTACAGTCCATGGCAGGGATCAGGGCCTGCCCCTGGACACAGCCTTTGAGAGGATAGTGCTTGAGGAGTGGAAGCACCCCGATAAGGCTTACAAGATGAACAGGGCACAGGACTCTCTGTACTCCTTCTCCAGAAGGAAGGAGCCTCTGCTCAAAGGCCCCAAAATAGATGCAGCAGCTGCTTCTCTGGTCCGTCAGACAGTGTTTCCCACCGAGGGGGACTGTCACCCTCGGGACCCGACAGATAGAGGCGTGGACTCCGCTCTTAGGAGGGCGATTGATTCCATGGCAGCCTCTCTTATAATAAATATCGTGGCCTCATATGTATCCAGGGCTCTCCTTGCGTGGATGCAGGAAGCCCAGGACCCTGAGCTATCAGAAAGAAAATCACAGAAGCTCTCATCTCGCATTTGCATGGCTACGGCTTTCTTGGCAGATGCGACAACAGATGCCTTAACTTGGTCAGCCAGGTCTATGGCCAATAATATAGCAGCCAGGTGCAGGGTATGGCTGCGCTCTTGGTTGGGGGACACAATGGCTAAAAATCTTCTCACTTCGACCCCCTACAAAAGATCCAGGCTCTTCGGGGTATGTCTTGAGAAAGTGCTTGAGGAGGCAAACATCAAAGATACGTCTAAGACACTGCAGCAGGTGACACCAAAAAGGGATTTTTTTCGGGGCCACTCTTTCAGGTTTAGGGGATTCGGTGGCACCTCCAGGAAGGGTTACAAACCAGTGTTCCAGGGACTATGCAAATAATTTTTCCTTTCGAGGGAGAGGATACAGATCTTGGAGGTTCAATAGGTGAAGGCAGAGGGGGTTTGCCTCCACCCAAACAAAACAGGACGCCTGACTATGCCTCTTTCGGGAGGTAGGGGGCAGACTCCAGCAGTTCCAGGCAGCGTGGGAGGAGTCCGTCACAGACTCTTGGGTCCTCTCCTGCGTAACAGAGGGCTATCACATAGAACTGGAACGCCCACCAAGGAAAAGGTTCATTGCCTCCCCAATACCCAAAGTCAGACTAAAACACATGGCTCTGGCAGCTGAGATTCAAAGACTCTCAGAGATACAGGCAATAGAAAGGGTGCCAGAGCACGAGCGTTTCTCAGGCCTGTATTCCATCCTGTTCCTAGTGGCCAAGAAGATGGGAAAATAGAGGGCGGTACTAGACCTCAAGGCTCTCAACAGATACATAAAGAAACTCAGATTCAAGATGGAAACAGTGGCGTCAGTGTGCCAAAGCCTGCAGAAAGATGATTGGATGGCGTCTCTGGACCTCACAGAACCTTATCTGCACGTACCGATCTGGGGCCTGCACAGGAAATGGCTCGGGTTTGCCTACAGCGGGGAACACTGGCAGTTCAGAGCCCTGCCTTTCGGTTTGTCATCGGCCCCCAGGACCTTCACGAAGATCTTAGTCCCCCTCATCGCCAACCTCCGCAGCAAGGGGATCCACGTGTATGCTTATCTGGATGACCGACTGATCCGGGGCAACTCCCCCAGCAAGGTAGAGTCGCACCTAAGCAAGACCATCTGGTACCTGGAGAGACACGGCTTCATTATAAACAAGGAGAAGAGTCACCTCACCCCAAGTCGCAGATTGGAGCATCTGGGGATGCTGATAGATACCACCTCCGATCTCGCATTTGTACCACCAGAGTGACAGGCCAAGATACAGACACTAGCCCGACTGCTGAGGCTCTGTGACTGCATGAGGCTAAAACAACTAGCAAGGTTGCTGGGGTTACTGATATCTTGCATAGGTCAAGTGACGTGAGGCTGGTTCCACCTGCGTCCCTTGCAGAGGCAGCCAAGGGGTGTTCAGAGAGAGTTCACGCTCGGGCTTAATCCATGGGTCCCCATTCCACGAAGGTTAAGGGCCTCAGTGTCCTGGTGGTTAAAGCCGGAAACCTTCCAGGAAGGAATGCCTCTCACGGAACCAGCAAGATCGGTATTAACAATGGATGCCAGCCTCCGGGGATGGGGGGTGGGCACTGAGGGCCCCATTCAGCCCAGGGGCTCTGGTCACAGAGAGATGCAGGCAGGAAGATCAACTTCCTTGAATTGAAGGCCATTCGCCTCACCCTACAACATCTATACCCAACGTTCTCCTCTCGCCACCTCCTAGTTTACACAGACAATGTGACGGCAAAGGCCTATATCAACCACCGGGGGGGGGTCAAGATCAATAGACCTACACCGGGAGGCAGTCAAACTCTTTTCATGGGCTCAGTCACACCTGACGTCCATGAAGGCCCTACACATCAGGGGCCAGGACAACACACAGGCCGACTGGCTGAGCCGACAGACCCTGGACCCTCACGAGTGGGTGCTGGACAGGTCCGTATTCTGACAGTTAGTAACATGGTTCGGCCTCCCGCAGGTAGATCTGTTCACAACGAAGGAGAACGCTCAGGTACCTCGCTTTATGACACGCTCACGATGCACAGAAACGGAGGGGGTAGATGCGCTAAACCATCCCTGGCCCAGAGGCCTCCTTTATTCCTTTCCCCCTTTTCCATTAATTCAAAGGACAATAGTCAAGACAATCAGGGAACAGGCATCCCTGCTTCTGATAACACCATGGTGGCCCAGGAGGCTGTGGTTCTCCGAGCTGATAGAGCTCAGCCACGCACATTACTGCAGGCTACCCCTCATACCAACATTACTCTCCCAGGGTCCAGTATGCTGCACAGAGATACAGACATTAAAACTGACAGTATGGAGCTTGAACGCTCAGCATTAAGGGCAAGAGACTACTCTGAGGCAGTTCTGACCACGATCCAGCTCTCCAGGAGGGCTGCTACTAGGAGAAGCTACCGGGCCACGTGGAAAACTTTCGCTATGTGGTCTCTTCAGCAGAACCAAGACCTACCAAGGCAGGGTTTCTCAGGTCCTGGAGTTTCTCCAGCAGGGCCTGAATAAAGGGCTCAAGGCTAACGCTCTGGCTCGCCAGGCTGCTGCCATAGACTCAGTTCTCAGGGCAGTTAAAAATAGGGTGGTCTCCTCCCACAAGAATGTTAGGAGATTCCTCCAAGCAGCCAGAATTATCTCTCCCCCAGTGGTGCATAGAGTCCCTTCTTGGGATCTTAATTTGGTCCTGGAGGCCCTTACCAGGCCCCCATTCGAGCCCCTTAGACATGTATCCCTCTATTTCTTGACATTAAAGGTAATTTTTCTCGTTGCAGTGACGACAGAGAGACGCATTTCTGAGTTAGGGGCACTGTCCATGGAGGACAATTTTTGCATCTTCCAGCATGACTCGGTTACCTTAAGATTGGATCTGGCTTTTCTACCAAAGATCAATACCATTTTTCATAGAGCTCAGGAGGTGGTATTACCATCTTTTTACCCTAGATTGGTGCACCCAAAGGAAAAGGTCTGGCACACGCTGGATGTCCGGCGAGCACTAAAGGTTTATCTGTCTAGGACTAGGGGGTTTAGGCAGTCTGCTTCTCTTTTTGTGAACATCAGACCTGGGTATCAGGGGCGCAAGGCTACAAAGACCCTGATTTCTAAATGGTTGAAACAGGGGATCATAGAAGCTTACAGGGCAAGGGGTAGGGTCCCTCCCCTTCAAATTTGGGCCCATTCTGTGCGAAGCATAGCCACGTCATATGCCTTTAAGGCAGGAGCATACGAGGAGATCTGCAGGGCTGCCACATGGGCATCAATTCATACGTTCGTTAGGCATTGTAAGATTAATGTTTTTCAGTCAGCAGAGGCTGCTTTTGGCAGAAGAGTGCTGCAAACGGTGCTGGACACTCCCAGTGCTGTTGGCTCCCACCCCTGAGGTTTTTCATGATGCTTGGGTACGTCCCAGCAGGAGGAGGATGCAGAGGTATGAGGAGAAAGGAGAATTGGTAACCTACCTTCGGTGAATTCCTTTCTCTCATACGCTCTGCATACTCCTCCAACCCTCCCTGCCAAACAGCATGATTAGGAGGGCGGGGAGTGAGGGACCAGTACCTCAGTTCAGTTAACAAGTTGTAGAATAGGTTGGAAATAATGATTATAGGCATGTGTGTTATAGTTTAGCATTTTCGTGGGGTAAGTGACGGGAGGGAATCCTGGTTCTCACAATTATTGCTTCTAGTTTTCATCGGATGACGGAGTATAGATCTTTTGGCTTGGGAACGGACTGGCGAGAGCTGGGTAGCTCCAATTGACGCATGTGCAATGAAAAGAAAATTATCATCTGCCTCCTAGTGGTCAATGGTAGAACTACCAAGCAGGAGGAGTATGCAGAGCGTATGAGAGAAAGGAGTTCACCGAAGGTAGGTTACCAATTCTCCTTTCAGTGGATATTGTGAAGACCAATAGCACAACTGGTTATTAGTCAAGTTGGTTATGGGATGAGACTTGACTTCTGATTGTTGGTGATTGAGAGCGAGTAGCAGGAAATGGATCACTCCATTATGGCCTGGTGTTCACTTCTGTAAAGTAACTGAAGTTGGCCACTGTTGGAGACAGAATGCTGGGGTAGATGGACCTTTGGTTTGACCAAATATGGCATAACTTATGTTATGTTATATTATATTAAGTGCAGTGTACAATTAACCTGTGCTACTAACACTGCCTGAAACAGGTCAGAAAAGTGATTGTCTCTCCTGGAATGGTCTAACTGTTCCTTATTCTTCACTGCCCTCCCCCTTGTTTAACAAAGTGTTAAATAGCTCTTCCCTGTTTCTGATCTCTCTTGGAAATTTGGAGGAACATCCAGCAGAATGAGCTAAAATAACAAGCAGTCAGTGAGGTACAAATCCCCTCTCTCAAAAGAAACCTTCCTGTGGTTTTCTTGGACAGCAGAGTGCTAAACAATTCAGTGTTATTACCTCCTTTGAGAACAGAC
Organism: Sphenodon punctatus; assembly: GCA_003113815.1. Taxonomy (NCBI): domain Eukaryota; kingdom Metazoa; phylum Chordata; class Lepidosauria; order Sphenodontia; family Sphenodontidae; genus Sphenodon; species Sphenodon punctatus. Next base: position 1,897,736 of record QEPC01008677.1, on the reverse strand, counting down.
AAGCAGTAACATGCACACCAAGTGGGAACTCCTTCCCCATTTTAACCCCCACTTGTCAAATAGGGAATTAGCTCTCTTTGGATCGGGGGACCCACACACCCTGGTTTGCACATATGAGACATTCACATAGAAGGGATCTTAAATCATAGTTATAGATTTATTTAGTTGTTCACACATTTATAAAACCCAGTCTGTAATGATCCAGCAGCAGTTACCTAGCTATACAATATCCCACACCCAAAGTCAGTCTTACATGTCTTGAAAGCTCAAAACGGTGGATGTCATCTGTCAGGAGCAGGAGATAGGGTTGTAGGACCCCCTATGGAGGGGTCCCGGAAAGGGTCAACAGCCCACGAACACCAAGTTAGATGCCAAGCGCTGAGACAACGTTCTGGTCTCTGCTTCAGTCTTTTATAGTGTTTTGGGGAGAAGATGTTCTTCAGTATGCATATTCCAGGGTGCTTGATTGTGCAATGTGCTTGCTGGTATTCATCTTACAGAGTCTGGCTGTCATCTCCCTTTCCCATCCATCTGGAGCCTGGGTGCTAATGGTCACATTCCCAGTTTGTTTGTTAGTCAGGGTGGGCACTTGATAACAGGACATCTTTTTCCCTCCCTTCAGGCAGGGAGTAGATATGCCTTTATCATCTGTGCTGGTGCAAAAAGGGTGATGGCCGCTTGAATGGCTTCTGCTTGTCAGTTGGCAACTCCCTGAGCAGAAACATCTCCTCCTTCCCCTCCAGGCGTGAAGGAGATATTCTTCAGGGGTGTTCAAGCACCCTCTCATCAAGCCCCTTTGTTTTAGTCTTTGTCAGTGCTTTGTTCCAGGCTGGGTGCGGTTGGTCAGCAATAGGATGTAAATCACTGGTCTTCAAAGACATGGTGATAGGTTGGGAGTTTGTGAAAGTCATGTGAGATTATTTCCCACACATAGCCTACCTGGCTATTTCTAGAAATCCTGCCTACTGGATCAGTACAGATAATTCAGAGCTTTGGTACAATCGTTACATGCATTTTCAAATATGGTCATTGGTTCCAGTATATTAATTCTCATAGTATATTACATACAATCAAATCGCAACACACTTGTTTCAAGTGGAGAGTATCACTACTTTCTCTCAGTTTAGCTCCCATGCTTTTGGGAATAGAAGGGAAATTAAAATGAGTTAAGTACTTCCAAAAAAGTACTCATGAAAACAAATTCAAACACATAACTAGGAGTTTGCACCACGCCATATAACTTTGTCTGAATTGGCACAGAAATGAAGTAGATTATACTCCAGAAGAATGTATTATAATCTAGATTGTCAACCAAAGAAATTTTTGATTGCTTACTCACTGTTTTCCACAGAATCCTAAACAGCTGACAACAAACCAATCAGTGTATGCTAGGAGGCAGGATTCTTATATCAGCAGAATACAATGTTCTTCTAATGGTTATTTGATTAATTAGTAACATAGGCTACACTCCTAGTACTATTCAGTGGGAGTGGGACTACTCTGAAGCAGGTGGGTTCAAGACAGCAGCCATAAAGGATGAACTACTTACATTCTTTCTTGGGTTCAGCTTCAACTTGTATTCTTCCTACTGCTCAGAAAAGGGTGATGTGACTTGAGAGACTGGAGTCAAGGGAAACTACTGCCTTCAAGGTTGAAATTGTGAAACAACATTATAGGCATTGAGATACAACAGTGATGAGCATTGTGCAAGAGAACAGACATGCAGCCCAACAATTGTAATGTTCACTGATGGGCCAGGGTTATTTCCCATATACATGTAAATAGCAGTTACATATACATGTAATAGCAGATACTTCAACTATTTCCTAATGAGGCATACATTTAATTCACTGAAGCAGGAGTTTGCTGAAAGAGCACATTTTAACACAGTGTTTGTGGGCTCTCAGTGGACATCAAAAGGAAATGTCATTTTTTGTGAACTCTGCATTTTCCCATCAATATCTGGAGTTTGTTTGCTCCCATCAGCAACTTAGGTAAGTTAATATTTTAGGGGTATAGCTAGTTGAAAATGAATCCAAATGGTGTAGTCAATGCCACTTTTATATCCTGAGAAGACTGTTTTTCTTTCTCTTGTTTATAATAAAGGGTTTATGAAGTAGTCTCTCTCTCTCTCTCTGGTTATAATAATTTAGTGTAATATCACCAGGTATCTCTGAAAGGAAGAATCAAACCTGAACAGCCCATGTCCACCTACCCCTCCTAGGGCAGTAAGGTGAGACAGTTGAACCCTTACAGATGCCCGTGACAAATCTGATCTGTTCATAGACATTGCAGTGTGAACATGGATGTTTCTTCATTGCGTTTTACTATGACAATAGAGTGGAGTGTCCGGCTCAGTGCTATCATCTCTTGTTTAGGCACATAATACATTTGTTCGCTTCTTATTAACTTTTTGCTCAAGAAGGTGATTAGACTCCAAATAGCAGTTGGCCAGATGGTTCATATCATATGATGGTTTTTAGAACTCTAGATAAATTGTTGCACTCTTCCGTTGTGCAGACATTTACATCAGGATGAGAAGATTAGGATTGTATCTGAAGAATGCTGAAGCCTTTGGGGAGTAATTTAGAAAAGCAGATTTTAATTGTCCATAATCATTCTAGGTTTCAGAGATTAGGAGTCTCATTCTTCCCCCCCCTCCCAAAATAAGACCCACTGCTACTCAGGATCATATTTAAATCTTGAAAAGGTGACCTACCCCAACAATACAGTTCCCATAACATAGTAGAGTCAGTTCAGGATCTCAAAAAAGAGTACCACCTTTAAATCAGTCACCCCTTCCTGTAGAACATTTCATTCGCCTACAGAGAGGAACTCCCACTAACCCCACTTCATTTGTGAAAGCAGAAGTCCTAACGCTTCCCACTCCTCTCTTCCCACTCCCACCCCTCTCCCTCCTCCCCCTCCTTCTCTCATGTCCTCCTTCTCCCCTGCCTCCCTTAAGGAAATCTCCTCTCTGCTCTCCTCCTCCAACCCTTCCACTTGCCCCCTTGATCCCATTCCTTCCCGCCTCCTCACCTCCATTACTCCCACTGTCGCCCCTTCCTTCCTGCACATCATCAACCTCTCCCTCTCTACTGGCTCTTTCCCTTCTGCCTTCAAACATGCCACAGTCTCTCCTATTCTCAAAAAGTCCACTCTTGACCCCTCTGACCCTTCTAGCTATCGTCCTGTCTCACTCCTTCCTTTTGCTTCCAAGCTGCTTGAACGTGTTGTCTACTCCCGCTGCCTTGACTTCCTATCCTCCAACTCCTCCCTTGACCCCCTCCAATCTGGCTTCCGCCCCCTTCATTCTACTGAAACTGCTCTCGCTAAGATCACCAATGATCTTCTGGTGGCTAAATCTAAACGTCTCTATTCCATTCTTGTCCTCCTTGATCTCTCTGCTGCCTTCGATACTGTTGACCACTCACTCTTGCTGGATTCCCTTCACTCCCTTGGCTTTTGTGGCTCTGTCCATAACTGGTTCTCCTCCTACCTCTCTGACCGCTCCTTTAATGTGTCTCTCTCCAACTCCGCCTCCTCCTCCTTCCCCCTCTCAGTTGGTGTTCCTCAAGGCTCTGTTCTTGGCCCTCTCCTCTTCTCGATCTATACCTCATCCTTAGGCAAACTCATTGCCTCCCATGGCTTCCAATACCACCTCTATGCTGATGACACTCAACTCTATCTCTCTACTCCCTCTCTCTCTCCCTCTGTTCAAGCTCGTCTCATCAACTGTCTCTCTGACATCTCTACCTGGATGTCTCAACGTCAACTCAAACTCAACATGGCTAAAACTGAACTCCTTATCTTCCCCCCTCATCCTTCCTCTCCTTCCTCACTGTCAATAACTATTGATGGAGTCACCATCCTGCCTGTCCCCCAAGCCCGTAGCCTAGGCTTCATCTTTGACTCAGCCCTTTCTTTTAAACCCTACATTGACTCTGTTGCTAAATCCTGTCGCTTCTCCCTCCATAACATTGCTAAGATTCGCCCTTTTCTCTCTGTCTCGTCTGCCAAAACTCTTGTTCATGCTCTGGTCATCTCTCGCCTCGATTACTGTAACCTCCTTCTCACTGGCCTTCCCCGGTCTCACCTTTCTCCCCTCATCTCTGTCCAAAACTCTGCTGCCAGGGTCATCTACCTCGCCAGTCGCTTCGACCATGTGCAGCCCCTCCTCTCTTCGCTTCACTGGCTTCCCCTTCCTGAACGAATCCTGCACAAGCTCCTAGTCTTCACCTATAAAGCTCTTCACAACCTTGCTCCCCCCTACCTCTCTGCACTTATCGCCCTCCATACTCCAGCCCGTGCACTTCGCTCCTCCTCTGTCCCTTCTCTCACCCTTCCACGCCTTCCCTGCTCCCCTAAGCGCCTTCGTCCCTTCTCACTTGCTGCCCCCCATGCCTGGAACTCCCTCCCTGTCCACATCCGCCTTGCCCCCTCCCTTCATACCTTCAAATCTCTCCTTAAAACTCACCTCTTTCGCTCTGCTCTGTCTGACTCTTTATCCTGCTGAGCCACTATTCCTATACCTACGATCGGTTTACCCTTATCCTTGCAACATGGACCTGCCTGCTGTCATTCTCATCGTAACCAAGCCAAGTACGTGCACTTGAGACCTCGCATCTTCATGAATGTTAGACCCCTTGTCTCTCCCTCTGTTCCCCTTCCTAAGTCTCTCCCCCAGCTCCTGTCTCTCAGATTGTAAGCTCTAGGGGCAGGGACCGTGTCTATTTTATTACTTTGTAAAGTGCCAGGTACACTGCTGGCGCTATATAAATGTTTGTTAATAATAATAATAATAATAACGCAAGCTGTGAGAGATGCAGATAAATAAATGAGTCCATTATAAATAACTTCTTAGTGTTTCCGCTTCAACTTCTTTCATTTCTACTCATCTCCCAATGATCTTTTGGATGTCAGTTTTGAACTTCTGGTTATTAAGAATATTACATATGAAAATTACACAATAAATTAGTCCTCTACTATTCACTCTCTTGTATTTCACTCTCCGTTCCTGCACCTGTGCTGCTGAACACCTCTGGTGCAAATCTCACTCTCATGCTGACTTCCTTCACTTCATATTCTGTGTCTCCTCCCTTACTTCTGCCATCTCCCTCACTGGACACAGCGTTACTACGCCTCCCACATTGAGTCCTGTTCTCAGGACCAATGCCGCCTGTTTTCTACCTTTTGATTCCTTCCTCATCCCCCCCCCCCCCGTCCTCCTCCTCCCTCTTCCCTTTCTGCTCAGGATCTGGCTTCCTTCTTCACCTTCAAGATAGACAAGATCCGCCTTGACATCGCTTCCCACTCCTCTCCTATTCCTACTCCCTCCCCTCTCCCCCCTCCCTCTCCTCTCCAACCCTTCCCTCCTGCACATCATCAACCTCTCCCTCTCTACTGGCTCGTTCCCCTTCGCCTCCAAGCACGGCACTGTCTTCCCTATCCTCAAAAAGTCCACTTTTGACTCCTCTGACCCTTCTAACTACCGTCCTGTCTCACTCCTTCCTTTTGCTTCCAAGCTTCTTGAACATGTTGTCTACTCCTGCTGCCTCGACTTCCTCTGCGCCAAATTCTCCCTCGACCCCCCTCCAATCTGGTTCCGCCCCCTTCACTCTACTGAAACTGCTCTCGCTAAGATCACCAACGATCTTCTTGTTGCTAAATCTAATCACCTCTACTCCATTCGTGTCCTCCTTGACCTCTTTGCTGCCTTCAATACTGTTGACCACTCACTCTTACTGGACTCACTTCACTCCTTTGGCTTCCGTGGCTCCATCCTCAGCTAGTTCTCCTCCTACCTCTCTGACCGCTCCTTCAGTGTGTCTCTTGTCAACTCCACCTCCTCCTCCCGTCCCCTCTTGGTTGGTGTTCCCCAAGGCTCTGTCCTTGGCCCTCTCCTCTTCTCTGTCTATACCTTGTCCCTAGGCAAACTCATTGCCTCCCATGACTTCCAATATCACCTCTATGCTGATGACACTCAACTCTATTTCTCTTCTCCCTCTCTCTCTCCATCTATTCAAGCTCACCTCACCAGCTTTCTCTCTGATATCTCTACCTGGATGTCTCAACGTCAACTCAAACTCAAGATGGCTAAAACTAAAATCTTCCCCCTTCATCCTTCCTCTCCATCTTCCCTGTTGATCCTTATCGACGGGGTCACCATCCTTCCCGTCCCCCAAGCCTGTAGTTTAGGCTTCATCTTTGACTCACCCCTTTCTTTTAAACCCTACATCGACTCTGTTGCCAAATCCTGTTGCTTCTCCCTTCATAACATTGCTAAGATTCACCCTTTTCTCTCTGTCTCCTCTGCCCAAACCCTTGTTCACGCCCTGGTCATCTCTCGCCTCGATTACTGTAACCTCCTTCTCACTGGCCTCCCCTGCTCTCACCTTTCTCCCCTTATCTCCGTCCAAAACTCTGCTGCCAGGATCATCCACCTCGCCCATCACTTCGACCACATGTAGCCCCTGCTCTCCGCTGGGTCCCTCTTCCTGAACGAATCCTGCACAAGCACCTAGTCTTCACCTATAAAGGTCTTCACAACCTTTCTCCCCCCTACCTCTTTGCGCTAATTTCCATCCGTACTCCAGTCCATGAACTCCGCTCTTCCTCTGTCCCTTCTTTCGCCCTCCCACACCTCCCCTGCTCCCCTAAATGCCTTCATCCCTTCTCCCTAGCTGCCCCCCCATGACTGGAACTCACTCCCTGCCCACATCCGCCTCGCCCCCTTCCTTCATACCTTCAAATCCCTCCTCAAGACCCACCTCTTCTGCTCTGCTGTCCCCGACTCCTCGCTCCCCTCACCTAACTCCTGCTGATACCTTCCATCCAGTACAATCTGCAGGGCCCCGAGGGAAACGCGGGTCTGCGATTCGCAGATTTCCCGCGGAATTCCCCTCCCCCCGCGGAATCTCCTGCCCCGCTTACCCCAGCGCAGAATTTCCAGCCTGCGCTGCGGGGACGCGGGGCAGGAGATTCCACGGGGGAAGGGGAATGAACAAACCCTCGGGGCTTCCCCTCCCCAGCCTCCCCAGTTGCCAGGGCCCTTTAATTTGCTTACCAGGGATGGCAGCAGCAGCTGCTCCGTCCAGCGCGCTCTTTTCCTGCTCGTACTTCCTGGCCCCTCCCGACGGGGCTCTCAGGGCGACGCAGCCAGATGACGTCATCCGGCTGCGTCGCCCTGAGAGGCCCCGTCGGGAGGGGCCAGGAAGTACGAGCAGGAAGTACGAGCGCGCTGGACGGAGCAGCTGCTGCTGCCGCCCCTGGTAAGGCAATTCCTTTTGTGTTTTTTTTGGGGGGGGGGAGAGTCAAGCACGCCCCAGCAGCTGGGGAGGGCAAGCCCCGGCAGCTGGGGAGGGGAAGCCCTGAGGTTTTTACCAGTGCGGGGGGAGGAGGAGGCAAGCCAAGCCCACCCCCACACACCCCGCATGGTAAATCGCGCCGAGGCGCAGAATTGGGCCCTGACTCCCGCGGAATTTAAAAACAAATTCCGCGGAAAAATCGGGACCCTGACAATCTGTTACCTGAGATCTGTGTACTCATAACCTCACCACATGGACCAACCAGCCATCATTCTTGATGTAACCAAGCCAAGCGCGTGCACCTGGGACCCACATCGTCCTGAATGTTACACTCCTTGTCTCTCCCTCTGTTCCCATTCCTTCATTTCCCCCACCCCCCTGTCTCTCAGACTGTAAGCCCTAGGGCAGGGACCATGTCTATTCCATTACTTTGTAAAGTTCCAGGTACATTGCTGGCACTATATAAGTGCTTGCTAATAATAATAATTTCATGCCATTCGCTGACAGCATTCTGAATGCAAAGAGTTTTATGCATACCTAGTCAGATATTCAGTAACACTGAGAAAAGAAGTTATTAATTAGCAGTTAATTTTTTTCAACAGTTACATCCAAATATAATAAAGTTTCAACACAGACTATTAGGATGTAAAGAGAACTATTGCATTCCCAGTGTTGCTATAAAGTGTAGTCTTCTGGTGGATCTAACATAATTTTTCTATCAGTTTGCTGCTCATCTGGGGAAAGCAAGAACTAGAATATTATACTGTCACTGATTTATTTTTTTGGTTGCTGTTATTTTGTCTGGAAGTAAGATGAATGTGCATGATTATGGATTCCAGATTATTCCCTGAAATACAGTCCCAGCTTATTTTCTTTCCTTGCTCTGATTTGAGATTATTGTTATATAATGGCTGATATTGTAACAATATGGTTTCTTTCTATATAGCTAGATATGACTGGTTCAGCAACATGCTTAAAATGGCTGACTGCATCTCAGTGAGACTAAGCATTTGCTTTGGCAGAGTCCTGTTGTGCCATTTAATTAACTTGTGTCATGTGAAATATGTGAACGGGGAGATAACTATAAATTCTGAAATCCCAAAGCATATGAATGTGGGCATGTTTCTGTCGTGCCCCATTCCCAATATTAGCTGAAGTGTTTCTGACACTGGAAATTCATTAAAATGAGAAAAATCAGTGGGGAAATACTTGGCAAAATGAGAATGAAGCTTTTACTATATAAGCATATAATATACTGAACATATTTCCATGAACAGCAACATAATTTAGCTACTATCATAACAAATCATTGATAAGGAAATAGCTGATGTTTAATGCATCTGATCCTGGAGTGCCCTTCCCGCAAACAAATGTACATTAGCATACACCACTGGCAGTTTTGGAACTAAACTTAAAATCCATAATTTTTCAGCATGTTTTTATGGAATGTTAGGTGACTGGGAATTTTTGTTTTCAGTTTTGCTAAGGACCAAAAGAGCAACGCATTTGTTAGTGTGTCTGTCAGTGGCAGTGTACATGCAGAAGAGAGACAGTTGGAAAGTATGCAGTTCAGGTGCGTAGAACTGTATGCATTGTTCTATGGGAAGTCTCACTAGTGTTTAGAGAAGACCTGTCACTTTTCTCATCTGTATCCTGATGCTTCTGCAAATGCAGCCCAGAAGACTACAGGATTTTTGCTACTATGCTGTATGTATAAAAAGTACAAACTAATTCAAATTAAATGTATACTATTACCCTGAGGTCTTTCAGCATTCCTTTGTATTGCTTATGTTTACCATACACATTTTCATACACCTGCATTTTTTCTTGCTTTATTCTATTTCCCCAGCTCCTTGTACTCTTTCCTAACCTTGTCATCTTATCCCTCTTTCATATCTTGGCCTTGTGCCTTCTATCATGCTGCCTAGAGGTGTGCAATTTCTTTTTGTTCAAGTTACTAAAATGAATGGAGCCCCATTCATTTTAGTAACTAAAGACCTGAAAATAAACCAATAGACAAATGACATTCATTTGCTTTGATCCGTTTTAATAAATAAATACATTAAACAAATAATTTTTAAAAAGCATTGCGTGTGCGCACAAATGGCCACCAGAGTATTCTGCACACGTGTGTGTGTGTGTGCCCTTTTCCAAAACGGTGGTGATGCTGCTGCTACCACTGTTTTGGAAAAGAGTGTGCATGTGGAATGGTCCAGTGACCATTTTATTTTAAAATAATTTTTAAATGAAAAAAAGTTACAAAAATGAATGGGTTTTTAACAAAAATCCAAAAATGAAGAGATTTTTTAAAATGAAAACTAAAACAAAAATGATAGCAGTTTGTTCTGCACCATCCCTAAATGCGGCCTCCTACATCTGAAAGAACATACTTATTCATAGGGTGAAAACAGACATGACGCTAACCACCCTTTAACCATGCTTGGTGGTCATTTATGCATGTTTCAGGGCTGCATAGGGCACCAATACAGCCCTGCAACATGCATAAATAACCACCAAGGGTGGTTAAAGGGTGGTTAGCGTCATGTCTGTTTTCACCCATAGATGCCCAAACTGTTCTTTTCCCTTCTGCCTCTTCCCCCAACCACTCCTCCTCCACCTTCAGATGCCAGTATAAGATCCACCTCTCTAGGAAATCTTTCCTCCCTCATAGACTTTCTCGACATTGAACAGTTCCTCAATTCTTGTCATGAAATTACATTCAGGCAGGGAATATGACTTGTCTATGTTCTGTAAAGTGCGGTTTAGGTTTGCCAAATTATACAATTGGTGTATTATTTTGCATTTTTCTGCAGATGTTTTTTTATTTATTTGTTTATTACATTTTTTATTTTTTATTTAATTTTATTTTAAAATGTCAACATTTTATTTGTTGACCATAAGCTCTGCTTATGTAGAATGATTGTAAAATCATTTAGGGAGACTGCTTTCACAAAGTTAGGGAATGTGCTTGAAGTGTCTGCTGTTTTGTTGAAATGTATGGTTCAATAGTCTTTCAGCCTTACATTGATTTCAGGATGTTTGCAACTGCAGCATGTGACAACATAAAGACTGCTGCCTGTGCAAAACCTAATCATCGGCCTAGCATTGGAAATGAAACCGGCAGAGAAATTGTTATCTAATGGTAGGAAGCACTTTGCTAATAATGCAGGGCAAATACAGGTGGTGTGGTGTGCTGTCCCCAAGAGTGTTGGCAGAATGGAGACCTGGCTTCCTTTTCAAATAGCAGGACATATAAGTAAGAAATAGGTCCCACGTTCCTTTGCAGTGGAGACAAGTAACATGTGAGACAAAGGGTAATTTCAGACATGATGCCACCACAGTCAATCACACTGGATCACGGAGGATCCAGTGTGGTAGCTGTGATGGGTGGCATGTCTGTTTGAGCCCCGCCAGATGTTCACCATGGTGAACTCCTAGTGGGGTTCAAAGCTAACCACGGTTCTCACGGTGAGGCCAGCATCACCTCCAGAACCGTGGTTAGCTGAACCACGATCAGGAAAAGGGCAAAAGTAGCATGTGTTACCTTGCCCCATTCCTGAACATGGTCCGGACCACAGTATGGGATCGGGCGCAGTGGCCGCATTGGCTGCTGCACCCACCCGTCTCCCTGAGGGCGGGTGGATGTGGGAGTGTAGGAGGCAGGGCCATGTGGTTGCACCGCACGGCCCCACCCCCTTCCGAGATTCCCCTGCGTGATGAAGCTGGGACGTCTAAAGGACAGCCAGCTTCATCACTGACTGGGATCTGAGACAGATGCTGCCTAGAGGTGCCTCTGAGACAGATCCCGGTCCAGGTTTCAGTATGTTGGGCCTGGAGGCCCGGCATGTCTGAAATTACCCAAAAGGATAACCTATAGAGGGGTAAGATTATGTTAGATTTGTGCTTGAAATACCGTAGAGTGAGTTTCTGTCCTTGTAGAGAAGACATTTTTTTTTCTGGTGAAGATTTTTTTCTTCACTTACTTTTGGACTCGGCCAATATGCTTCTGCAAACCAAATTGGGAACAAAGTAGTATAACCAAACTTTACCCCAATTGTGGTGAATTTAATCACACTCATTATAATGACCTTTCTCAAACAGCACACATACAAATCCAATTTGGGCAATGCCCATGCAAAAATAAAAATTATAGGATAGGGATACACATAGGTGTGCATGCATCCATACACATATATAACATGTAAAATATACAAATAAATGACTTTACCTTTCAAGAGGTGGATGTTATATAAAGTGATAAAACTGAATGAGTTTAAAACAAAAACGTTTTTGCTGTTGATGATATATTTATTTGTACTTTGAATTTTGGGCAGTGTGCTTAATGTACGTGAGGATGGTTTCACACGTTACATTATACATATGTCTATGTGCCCAAACGTGCATATTTTTGAATGTGTGAACACACAAACGCAGGCTTGCTGGCAACCTATATGGCAGCCCCTCAGAAAGCTGGAGCGATTGTCCCAGGTTTTTCATCCCCTGTAGCTGGTGCAATGGACAGTTTTATGATTTATTGTCTCTTTGAGCCATCTACAAGGAGAAACTGCTAGTTATATATCTGTATGTTTGGTTGTCATGATCTAAATCCCTTTAACTTTCTAAAAAAAACCAGTTTTAAAATTAACATAAATTTCCCCATCTCCAAATATTTTTCAACTATAGTATATGGTGTGAAATTCTGCTCATTAAGATTGCACCTCGTGACATATGATAAACCTTAGTACCATCAATATACCGAGCCCTTAACCTCTGCATAAACAAAGCTGATGCAAGTCAGGGATGAAAGGACCTCTCTGGGAGTTTTACTTGTTGGTTCTGCATAGTCATTCTGCTTACTTCCTCTGTCCTGTCTCTTTGGGTACTTTTAGACAGATGGCACCCACGGCTCTGCCTCACACCCGGGTGGTCCGTCTGTCTAAAGGCGGGCTGCCAGAGCCCCACTTGTGATGCTCTGGAACACCCTGAAGCACCAGCTGTGGAACAGGCCACCCAAATCTGGGGCACTGGCTGGAGGTGGAGCTGCAGTCCATGTGCTCGGCAGACGGTCACTGCAGCTCCGGTCTAAGCTGGTGGTTGCCCTGGGTAATGCCATAGAGCTGCGGGCAGCAGCCTGAAGTGCTGGGCGATCTCTCTGCCTGCAGTTCTATGGTGTGGGGAAGAAGCGCTGTACAAACGTACCATGGGCCACAGCAGCTGCCCGGTCCGTGTAAATCTGGTGCAGGCAGGACTGCACATAGGTCCGGGGGGTGGCCAGTTCCAGGTCCATCTAAAGACACCCTTGGAACTGCTTCAGGAAGCACTGGTGCAGAGCATTGCCCAGTGAGCCACAAGGGATACAGCATGCTACAAACAGACCTTTGTAGTTTGCACCTAGCACTTTGTCACCAAAGATGGTCAGTTTGATTTAGAGTACTGCATACATATATAGGAGGAGAAATTTCTTTAAAATTACATTTAATTTGCACCTGAAAGAGATATGAAAACTAAATTTAATGTAGATGTGTATTATATATTCAAGCTGAGACAATCTTGATGCCTTCTACCAGTCCTGGGAGCTGCTACAAGGTATGCTCCATTCTCACAGCACAGATGCTCCCCACAGGAATAATGCCTGTCCAGAACAAACAAGACAGCAGGTCTCCTCTTGTCAGCCTGCTTTCTGTTCCTCTTCTCTGTATCTTTTCTGCTTTGCCAGTAATATACCTGCCAAACCACCTCCCTCTTTTTTTTTTTCCCAATACTTTCTTTTCATCTTCATTTTCTTCCCTACTATCCTGCCTGGCAGTTGGATGAGGTATATTTACCTGCTGATAAGTATGAAACTATGACAGATGCTATGACTGGAAGTCAGCCTTCACTGGCACATTCATTTCAGAATTCAAATACCAAATTACCTACAAAAATACTTGTAAGTTTAATTTTTTTTAAATTCCAAAATAGGGTGCGCGATTTTAAAATTTTTGTTTAACACACAAAAACCTTCTTCCATGTTTTTAAAGAATCTGCTGTTGCCTTCAAACTAATAACAGACAGTGGGCAAAAGGGAAACAAGCTAAAGCCCTTCCATATGTTTGTCATGTAGCAACACGTGGAGTGACACATGCATTATTTATTTTATTTTATTTATTGTATTAGATTTTTATGCCGCCCCCTCCTGCCTTCACAGCTCAGGGCAGCTTACAACATTTTAAAATACAACATAAAAATATTTAAAACAATCAATAGTAAAACTTCGTCCCTTCTCACTTGCTGCCCCCATGCCTGGAACTCCCTCCGTGTCCACATCCGCCTTGCACCCTCCCTTCATAGGTATCAAAGCTCTCCTTAAAACTCACCTCTTTTGCTCTGCTCTGTCTGACTCTTTATCCTGCTGAGCCACTATTCCTATACCTACGATCGGTTTACCCTTTTCCTTGCAACATGGACCTGCCTGCTGTCATTCTCATCGTAACCAAGCCAAGTACGTGCACTTGAGACCTCGCATCTTCATGAATGTTAGACCCCTTGTCTCTCCCTCTGTTCCCCTTCCTAAGTCTCTCCCCCAGCTCCTGTC
>QEPC01008677.1:1849045-1874375 GCA_003113815.1 Sphenodon punctatus | reverse complement strand
AACAAGGATAGGGCCCAAGGGACAACAAACAGGCTTGTGCGCCACACCCACACACTCCACTCCCCACCCCACACTCACTCGCCTCGCACGCTCCACACGCTCTCCGTCCACACTCCTTCCACACTCCTTCCACACTCCACTGCCTCGTACGCCAAATGCTCCAAGTCTGGGGTCAACGCTCCACACCACTCTCCAGGGGCCAGCTTCACAGAGAACTGATCGCCGGCGGGGAAGCATGGCCCGCTTCCGCCTTAAGAGGCCCTAGCCCTGCCCCTGTTGCGCCTGCAGCTGCGCCGACCTCCGCAGCGTCCCTGCTGGCTCCGCCCCCTTTTCCCCCGGCGGTTCAACGTCTGCCGGTAAGGGGGCCCTGCCCTCGCTGCTGCTTGCGGGGCCTTGCTCTGCGGGTGCGGTTTCTGCTGGTGGGGTTTTCTCTGGCTCCAGGCCACCCCCCTCCGTACCTCTGGTTGTCTTGCGGGGGGGCCTCAACCGTGCTAGGTGCCCCTTACCCCTGACAGTCAGTATCATGTCAGTTACACGGCGCTCTGCTTCGCGGGCTCTAGGCTCCCGGAGAGGGAAGAGGAGCTGAGCCTAGAGCCGGGAAGCGAGGCACGGTGGAACTGACATGATACTGACTAGCCTAGTCAGTTACATGTCAGTTACACAGCACCTCACTTCCTGGACTCTAGGCTCCCTCAGAGGGGAGAGGAGATGAGCCTAGAGCCGGGAAGCGAGGCACTGTGTAACTGACATGTAACTGGGTAGGCTAGTCATTATCATGTCAGTTACACAGCTCCCTGCTTCCCAACTCTGGGCTCCCGGAGAGGACAGAGGAGCTGAGCCGAGAGCCAGGGGAAGCGAGGCGCTGTGTACCGACATTCCGACGAGGATTTATGCGGGTCAGTTCAAATGCACGCTTGTAAAGGTAGCTTTTGGCTGCCCCTCAATGCGCTTGAAAAACAAACATAAGAACTGCAAAATAAGCGCATGTAGTCTTCCCCACATCATTCTAATATGCTGGGGAAAGAAAAAGGCGCTGATTTAATGTACGTGGGAATGTGCTCTGGGAGATGGGGGGAGGGGGAGACAAAGGAAGGGGAACAGAGGGAGAGACAAGGAGTGTAACGTTCATGAAGATGCGAGGTCCTAGGTGCACGCGTTTGGCTTGGTTACATCAACAATGATGGCTGGTCCATGTGGTGAGGATATGAGTACACAAACCTCAGGTAACAGATTGTACTGGATGGAGGGTATGAGCAGGAGTTAGGTGAGGGGAGCGAGGAGTAGAGGAAGGCAGAGCGGAAGAGGTGGGTCTTGAGGAGGGATTTGAAGGTACGAAGGGAAGGGGCAAGGCGGGTGTGGTCAGGGAGGGAGTTCCAGGTGTGGTGGGCAGCTATGGAGAATGGACGAAGGTGGTTAGGGGAGCAGGGGAGGTGAGAGAGGGTCAGAGGAGGAGCGGAGTTCACGGACTGGAGCACGGAGGGAAATTAGCACAGAGAGGTAGCAGGAGCAAGGTTGTGAAGAGTTTGTAAAGCGCCACGTACACTGCTGGCACTATATAAAATGCTTGCTACTAATAATAAAGTTATGTGTAAAGAAGAAAGCGCGCTCTTCGTGCTAAATAAATATAGCTACAATAGACCATGTTCAGAAATAGTAGGGGAGAGGACTAATGTAGCAGTCATGTTAGCAGTCATGTGAAACCCCCGATCGTGGGCACAGGGTTTTTTGTGTTATTTTTCCTTTCTCTCATTAAAATTATGCCAGGGCTGGATTTTGAGCCCTGCATCGCGTTACTGATGTGTGAAAACGTGAAACTCAAGTTAGTTCCCTTCCCTTTCCTCATGTGTTCAAGCAGCCTTATTATTTGCATACTCCTGTCAGAATAAGTACAGCATCAAGCACATCTCCTGTGAAGATGCATAGCTACAATAGGAATAGGAGGTGTGACTGCATCTGGGATGGATGACCCTGAGAACAGCGTTTTGGACAGAGATAATTTATTTATTCTATTTTTATTTTTTATAAATATTTGTTAGCCACCCCCTCATGCCTACGGCATCTCGGGGCAGCTTACAGCATAAAACGACACAATAAAATGCGTTAAAACAATGTTTTAAAAATACAACCCCCCTCGACATAAAAACTCTTCAAAAATTCCCCCTACCCCACCCTCCCCTCTGAAGGCCTGCGCGAACAGCCAGGTCTTGCAGGTTCGCCGAAACGCCAACAGACCTGGGGCCAGACAGGCTTCCTCCAGGAGGGAATTCCAGAGCTTCGGCCTGGCCACCGAGAACGCCCTCTCCATTGTGGCCCCCCGCTTTACACGGGAGATCTCCAAAAAGGCACCCCCGGTGGACTGCAGAGATCGCTCTGAGGCATGGAGGGCGAGGCAGTCCCCAGGGTATGAGGGGCCCAGACCATGTAGGGCTTTATAGATCAACACTAGCACCTTGAATTGGACTCGGTATCCTATTGGCAGCCAGTGCAGATAAGGGGAGAAAAGTGAGAGTGCGGGAGGCCAGTGAGAAGGAGGTTACAGTAATCGAGGTGAGAGATGATCAGGGCATGAGCAAAGGTTTTGGCAGAGGAGACCGAGAGAAAAGGGTGAATCTTAGCAATGTTATGGAGGGAGAAGNAGCGCTAATCCTGCCTAAGGAAGGATTCTGCACAAAACCCGCGAATCGCGACAGCACGGTTTTCACGGGGCCCTGACTGTAAAGTCCACTGCTAGGCTAGTCCACTGCTAGGCTAGGATGAGTGCTGTACTGAAAAGGGAGATTAAAGGAACATGACAGTAAAAGCAGTTGTTCAGTTTGGTGCCTGGTTTGGAAGGAAACTGAGGCACAGACCTCTGTGTAAGGAGTGAGTTGGGGCAAACTTGCCACACCAGGGCATAGCTAGGTTGGAGTGGCCCCAGGTGCAGCAGATTGAACTGTCCCCCACTCCACCCCACTCTCTATTTCCTTAGTACAGAATATGGCCCACCTAGACAGTAAAGAAGAAAAATGTGTAGTCACATACTGCAGTGATTTGGGGGCTACTACATAGTGCTGCCTTCCCTTGTAGTTTTTTTACCTGACACTTCCATTTTGACCTATGGGAGTGTCAAGTAAAAAACCACCAGAGGTGGCATCTCTACTACTACAGCAGCTCTCAAATACTAAAGGGTCCACACAGCCCTTTCCCCTTCTTACCAGCAAAGGAAATGGGTGGAAGCAATAGGCAAGGTGACTGGGAAGCCTGATGCAGCAGCAGCAGCACCACCACCAAGGTGATGACACAGCCCCTGCGGGGAGCAGCAGTAGAGGAGGCAGGTGGACAAGCAGGGAGGTGAGGTGGTGCAGCCGAGACCCCCTGAGACAGCAGGAGGTGGAAGAGTTATCTGGAGGCAAGGCAACAGCATGGCTCAGCAGGGATGGTTTTACACATTTGGCTGACCTAAACAAAATAGGAAAATGTGTCCCCTCCTGTCTTGCCTCAACACCCCTTGAGATGGAGGCATGCACTGTAGGCAGGGGAGGGAGTCTTCCTGGTTCCCTACTAATCAGCTATCCAGCAAGGAAACAGTTGTGCTTCCCCAGGGCAAGCCCCCAACAGTGAATTTAAGAGGACAGTAAAATGATCCAGCATTCCTGGTTTATTTTGCAGCTTACAAATTAATTGAACAGACACGGTTCCTGCCCTAGGGCTTACAATCTGAGAGCGTATTCCCACATACATTAAAATGCTGCTTCTCCTAAATGCAGTAAATTTCAAAATGCGCTTAAATAAACCCATGCACTATTCACATTTGGTTTATTTAAGCGCATTTTGAAATTGACTGCATTTAGGAAGCAGCATTTTCATTACACAGCGCCCCGTTTCCCCGGCTCCTGGAGAGGGGAGAGGAGTGGAGCCAGAGCCGGGGAAGCAAGGCGCTGTGTAACTGACTAGGTTAGTCAGTGTGAGGGTTGGTAAGGGAAATGCGGGAAGGATGAACCCACGGACCTGGTATCCCCACTCACACCCCGCCTTACAGGACTCCTGCAAAGAAGGAGGATCACAATTGCCCTGGAGAAAAGGTCCCCTCAGGTTGACATGTGGCCCTGTTAGTTCCCAAGGGAACAGGGCCGCCTCATCACAGGGGTGATCAGTGCAATGTGTGTGCAGCCTTCTGCCCAGTTGCAGGGGGAACAAGTCCCTGCCCGTAACCACACGCCCCACCCACACCGTGCACAGAAGAAGTTCCACCCCGTGAGGGGATCCGTGTAGGAGGGGGAAAGCACCACTCGGGACGGGGGAACCGGAGGGGGAAAGCCCCAACCCCACAAGGAAGGACAACAAGGATAGGGCCCAAGGGACAACAAACAGGCTTGTGCGCCACACCCACACACTCCACTCCCCACCCCACACTCACTCGCCTCGCACGCTCCACACGCTCTCCGTCCACACTCCTTCCACACTCCACTGCCTCGTACGCCAAATGCTCCAAGTCTGGGGTCAACGCTCCACACCACTCTCCAGGGGCCAGCTTCACAGAGAACTGATCGCCGGCGGGGAAGCATTGCCCGCTTCCGCCTTAAGAGGCCCTAGCCCCGCCCCTGTTGCGCCTGCAGCCGCGCCGACCTCCGCAGCGTCCCTGCTGGCTCCGCCCCCTTGTTCCCCGGCGGTTCAACGTCTTCCGGTAAGGGGGCCCTGCCCTCGCTGCTGCTTGCGGGGCCTTGCTCTGCGGGTGCGGTTTCTGCTGGTGGGGTTTTCTCTGGCTCCAGGCCACCCCCCTCCGTACCTCTGGTTGTCTTGCGGGGGGGCCTCCACCGTGCTAGGTGCCCCTTACCCCTGACAGTCAGTATCATGTCAGTTACACGGCGCTCTGCTTCGCGGGCTCTAGGCTCCCGGAGAGGGAAGAGGAGCTGAGCCTAGAGCCGGGAAGCGAGGCACGGTGGAACTGACATGATACTGACTAGCCTAGTCAGTTACATGTCAGTTACACAGCACCTCACTTCCTGGACTCTAGGCTCCCTCAGAGGGGAGAGGAGATGAGCCTAGAGCCGGGAAGCGAGGCACTGTGTAACTGACATGTAACTGGGTAGGCTAGTCATTATCATGTCAGTTACACAGCTCCCTGCTTCCCAACTCTGGGCTCCCGGAGAGGACAGAGGAGCTGAGCCGAGAGCCAGGGGAAGCGAGGCGCTGTGTACCGACATTCCGACGAG
Source organism: Sphenodon punctatus (assembly GCA_003113815.1). Classification (NCBI taxonomy): domain Eukaryota; kingdom Metazoa; phylum Chordata; class Lepidosauria; order Sphenodontia; family Sphenodontidae; genus Sphenodon; species Sphenodon punctatus. The sequence continues at coordinate 1,869,183 of QEPC01008677.1, read as the reverse complement.
GATTTATGCGGGTCAGTTCAAATGCACGCTTGTAAAGGTAGCTTTTGGCTGCCCCTCAATGCGCTTGAAAAACAAACATAAGAACTGCAAAATAAGCGCATGTAGTCTTCCCCACATCATTCTAATATGCTGGGGAAAGAAAAAGGCGCTGATTTAATGTACGTGGGAATGTGCTCTGGGAGATGGGGGGAGGGGGAGACAAAGGAAGGGGAACAGAGGGAGAGACAAGGAGTGTAACGTTCATGAAGATGCGAGGTCCTAGGTGCACGCGTTTGGCTTGGTTACATCAACAATGATGGCTGGTCCATGTGGTGAGGATATGAGTACACAAACCTCAGGTAACAGATTGTACTGGATGGAGGGTATGAGCAGGAGTTAGGTGAGGGGAGCGAGGAGTAGAGGAAGGCAGAGCGGAAGAGGTGGGTCTTGAGGAGGGATTTGAAGGTACGAAGGGAAGGGGCAAGGCGGGTGTGGTCAGGGAGGGAGTTCCAGGTGTGGTGGGCAGCTATGGAGAATGGACGAAGGTGGTTAGGGGAGCAGGGGAGGTGAGAGAGGGTCAGAGGAGGAGCGGAGTTCACGGACTGGAGCACGGAGGGAAATTAGCACAGAGAGGTAGCAGGAGCAAGGTTGTGAAGAGTTTGTAAAGCGCCACGTACACTGCTGGCACTATATAAAATGCTTGCTACTAATAATAAAGTTATGTGTAAAGAAGAAAGCGCGCTCTTCGTGCTAAATAAATATAGCTACAATAGACCATGTTCAGAAATAGTAGGGGAGAGGACTAATGTAGCAGTCATGTTAGCAGTCATGTGAAACCCCCGATCGTGGGCACAGGGTTTTTTGTGTTATTTTTCCTTTCTCTCATTAAAATTATGCCAGGGCTGGATTTTGAGCCCTGCATCGCGTTACTGATGTGTGAAAACGTGAAACTCAAGTTAGTTCCCTTCCCTTTCCTCATGTGTTCAAGCAGCCTTATTATTTGCATACTCCTGTCAGAATAAGTACAGCATCAAGCACATCTCCTGTGAAGATGCATAGCTACAATAGGAATAGGAGGTGTGACTGCATCTGGGATGGATGACCCTGAGAACAGCGTTTTGGACAGAGATAATTTATTTATTCTATTTTTATTTTTTATAAATATTTGTTAGCCACCCCCTCATGCCTACGGCATCTCGGGGCAGCTTACAGCATAAAACGACACACTAAAATGCGTTAAAACAATGTTTTAAAAATACAACCCCCCTCGACATAAAAACTCTTCAAAAATTCCCCCTACCCCACCCTCCCCTCTGAAGGCCTGCGCGAACAGCCAGGTCTTGCAGGTTCGCCGAAACGCCAACAGACCTGGGGCCAGACAGGCTTCCTCCAGGAGGGAATTCCAGAGCTTCGGCCTGGCCACCGAGAACGCCCTCTCCATTGTGGCCCCCCGCTTTACACGGGAGATCTCCAAAAAGGCACCCCCGGTGGACTGCAGAGATCGCTCTGAGGCATGGAGGGCGAGGCAGTCCCCAGGGTATGAGGGGCCCAGACCATGTAGGGCTTTATAGATCAACACTAGCACCTTGAATTGGACTCGGTATCCTATTGGCAGCCAGTGCAGATAAGGGGAGAAAAGTGAGAGTGCGGGAGGCCAGTGAGAAGGAGGTTACAGTAATCGAGGTGAGAGATGATCAGGGCATGAGCAAAGGTTTTGGCAGAGGAGACCGAGAGAAAAGGGTGAATCTTAGCAATGTTATGGAGGGAGAAGTGACAGGATTTGGCAACAGAGTTGATGTAGGGTTTAAAAGAAAGGGGTGAGTCAAAGATGAAGCCTAAGCTACGGGCTTGGGGGATAGGAAAGATGGTGACCCCATCGATGAGGATCAACAGGGAAGAGGGAGAGGAAGGATGAGGGTGGAAGATGAGGAGTTCAGTTTTAGCCATGTTGAGTTTAAGTTGACGTTGAGTCATTCAGGTAGAGATGTCAGAGAGACAGCTAGTGAGGCAAGCTTGGATAGATGGAGAGAGAGAGAGGGAGTAGAGAGATAGAGTTGAGTGTCATCAGCGTAGAGGTGATATTGGAAGCCATGGGAGGCAGTGAGTTTGCCTAGGGACAGGGTATAGATAGAGAAGAGGAGAGGGCCAAGGACAGAGCCTTGGGGAACACCAACCAAGAGGGGAAGGGAGGAGGAGGTGGAGTTGGCAAGAGACACATTGAAGGAGCAGTCAGAGAGGTAGGAGGAGAACTAGTCAAGGATGGAGCCATGGAAGCCAAGGGAGTGAAATGAGTCCAGCAAGAGTGAGTGGTCAACAGTATCGAAGGCAGCAGAGAGGTCAAGGAGGACAAGAATGGAGTAGAGGTGATTAGATTTAGCCACAAGAAAATCGTTGGTGATCTTAGAGCAGTTTCAGTAGAGTGAAGGGGGCGAAAGCCAGATTGGAGGGGGACAAGGGAGCAGTTGGCAGAGAGGAAGTCGAGGCAGTGGAAGTAGACATGTTCAAGAAGCTTGGAAGCAAAAGGGAGGAGTGAGACAGGACGGTAGCTTGAAGGGTCAGAGGGGTCAAGAGTGGACTTTTTGAGGATAGGAGAGACAGTAGCGGGCTTGAAAGCGGAGGGGAAGGAGCCAGTAGAGAGGGAGAGGTTGATGATGTGCAGGAGGGAAGTGGCAACAGTGGAAACAATTGAGGTCAGGAGGTGGGAGGGGATGGGGTCAAGGGGGCAAGTGGAAGGGTTGGAGGAGGACAGCAGGGAGGAGATTTCCTCAAGGGAGGTGGGAGGGAAGGAGGAGAGGAGTGGGAAGCGATGTTGAGGCGGATCTTGTCTATCTTGGAGGTGAAGAAGGAAGCAAGATCCTGAGCATAAAGGGAAGAGGGAAGAGGAGGATAGCGGGGCTTGAGAAGAGAGTCAAAGGTGGAGAACAGACGGCGAGGGTCCCGAGAACACGACAGCAGGAGGTGTAGTAATGCTGTCTAGCGAGGGAGATAGCAGAAGTAAGGGAGAAGAGACAGAATTTGAAGTGAAGCAAGTCAGCATGAGAGTGGGATTTGCGCCAGAGGCATTCAGCAGCACAGGTGCATAGTGGAAGTGGCAGATACTAGGGATGAGCCAAGGACAGGGGTTGTGGGAGCGGGCAGGGCGGGAGGAGAGGGGGGCAAGGGAGTCAAGGGTGGAGGAGAGAGAGGCATTGAAAGCAGAAATGGCAGAGTCAGGGGAGGAGGAGACTGAGGGAAGAAGGGGGGAGAGAGAGGAGGCAAAGTCCAGGGAGTTAATGGGCTGCAGGTCACGGAAGGGGCGTGGAGACGGGGAAGAGGAGGGGGGAAAGTGGGAGACATTGAAAGAGGCAAGGCAGTGGTCAGAGACGGAATGATGATCGAAGGAGAGATCAGAGACAGAACAGTTCCTAGAGAAGACGCGGTCAAGAGAATGGCCGTTAGCATAGGTGGGGGAAGTGGTGCAAAGGTGGAGGTTTATTATTATTTATTTGTTTATTTATTATTAACATTTATATGCCGCCCCCTCCTGCTACAAGCATCTCAGGGCGACTAACAACATTTTATAATACATAACTAAAAATACAATTAAAACAACCTAAAACTCCCAGATTAAAATAACCCATACCCAAACTTTCCCTAACCCAACCCAGCCCCCCACCCACTACCCGTCTCCCCCACCCCTGCCCACTCCCTTCCCCGAAGGCGTGGCCGAACAGCCAGGTCTTACAGGCCCAGTGGAAGGCCAGCAAACTCGGGGCCAGTTGAGCTTCCTCCGGAAGGAGTTCCACAGTCGCGGTGCAACCACCGAGAATGCCCCCGGCTAACTGTGGCCCCCCGGCTAACTGGGGGGACCTCCAAGAAGGCGCCCCCGGTGGACCGCAAAGATTGCTCCAGGACCCGAGGAGTGAGGCGGTCTCAGATGGGAGGGGCCCAAGCTGTATAGGGCTTTAAAGGTTAAATGCAGCACCTTGAATCGGGCTCGGAATGCTATAGGCAATCAGTGGAAAGCTCAGAGAACTGGTGTTATGTACTCCCTATGGCCCGTCCCTTCCAGAAGACGGGCCGCCACATTCTGCACCCGTTGCAGCTTCCAAACTGTCACCAGGGGAAGCCCCATGTAGAGCGCGTTGCAGTAATCCAGCTTTGAGGTGATGAACGCATGAATGAGGGTGGCCAAGTCAGAGTCCGAAACATATGGCCAGAGCCTCCACACACGATGTAGCTGGCAAAAGGCTCCCTTCGCCACCCCCTCTACCTGGCAATCCAGCCAAAGGCTGGGTTCCAACAGGACTCACAAGCTTCGGACTCGGGGAGCCAGCAGGGGGCGGACCCCCTCAACGAGGGGAGCCATCACCTCCGCCACCTGACCCACCAACATCACCTCCGTCTTATTGGGATTCAGCCTCAGTCTGCTCTGCCACATCTAGTCAGCCACTGCCTCCAGGAAAGCACCGAGACTGCAGGGCCTGGGTGAGTTGAAAACGAGAGGTATAGCTGGGTGTCATCAGCATATTGGTGGCAATGCACACCAAACTGTCTCACAACCTTCCCCAGAGGCTGCATATAGATGTTAAACAATAATGGAGACAAAATAGAACCTTGTGGTACACCGCAAGAGAGGTCCCGGGGGCTAGATGTTTTAGCCCCCAACACCACCCGTTGGCTCCTTCCTGAAAGGAATGAGCTGAACCATTCAAGGACCGTCCTGTCCACATACACACACCCTCAGGGACTACAGTCATCTCAGCAATAACCCATGGTCCACTGTATCAAAAGCAGCTGAGAGATCTAACAGGACGAGTAGTGTTGAACGCCCTGAGTCCATCTCTCGGCAGAGGTCATCCACCAAGGCCACCAACGCAGTCTCGGTGCCATACCCTGGGCAAAACCCCGATTGAAAAGGGTCTAGAAAACGGATGCCATCCAGGTGACCCCGGAGCTGCTGGGCCACAATCCATTCAATAATCGTCCCTAAAAAGGGAAGGTTAGAGACAGGCCAGTAACTGGCCTGTGCGTCAACATTCAAGGATGGTTTCCTTAACAAGGGCCACACCACCACCTCCTTGAGACAGTCTGGCACCCTGCCCTCCTGAAGGGAGGCATTGATCATCCCCGCCAGCACTGGCCCCAAGGTCTCCCTGGAGGCTTTCACCAACCAGGACGGGCATGGATCTAATTTGCAAAAGGTGGCCCTAACAGAACCCAGGACACCCACGGCATCAGACGGCGTAACTTCCTGAAACTGATCCCACAAAGATGGACCAGATGGGGCATCCATAACCCCAAGATCTTCTTCCTCTGCATCAGTCCCGGCTCCAAAATCATGCTGAATCTGAGCGATCTTTTCTGCAAAGTAGGTAACAAAGTAGGTTGAAGGAGGAGGCTAGTGAGAGGAAGCGAGAGATGGAGGGCTGGGAAGGGACATCAACATGAATGTTGAAGTTACGGAGGATGAGAGCGGGGGTATCGTCCAAGAGGAAGCAAGTGAGCCAGGACTCAAATTCAGAGAGAAATGAAGAGAGCGAGCCAGGGGGAGCGATAGATGACAGCCACGCGGAGATGGAGGGGGGAGTAGAGGCGCACAGAGTGAGTCTCAAAGGAAGGGAAGCCAAGGGGGGGTGGGTAGGAGAAAGCGGTTGGAATTGACAGGAGTTAGTGAGGAAGAGGCCCATGCCACCACCCCGGCCTTCGGGGCATGGCTGGTGAGAAAAGGAGAGACCCCCAAAGGAGAGAGTAGCAGGGGTGACAGAGTCGGAGGGGGAGATCCAAGTTTCAGTAAGGGCAAGGAGCTGGAGGGAGTGAGAGGGGAAGAGATCATGGATGTAGGGGGCTTTATTGGCAGAGGAGTGACAGTTCCAAAGGGAGCAGAAGAATGGGAGCTGATCGGGGGAAGGCAGGGGATTGGGAGAAGGGGAGTGGCGGGGCAGGCAAGAGATAGGAAGGGTGGGGGAGGGGGAGGAAGTGTGAGAAGGTTGGAGAGAAGTGATGGCGGGGGGGAGGAAGGAGCAGGGGGGAAAGAAGTAGAGGAAGAAAGAGGCGGGGAGGAAGGGGCAAAGGGGAGAAGGAGGGAGATGGAAGGCAAGAGATTAGGACAGGCATGATGGTGGGGAGTATAGGTAATAGAGAAGAGACAGAGAAGAACGAGGTTAACAGTGGCTGATCTACTGGCCACCGAGGAGCCACCAGGTGGCAGAAGTACCCTTAGGCTTAGCCTTCGCTGGTGGTGTTGGAGTATTCTGCTGGTGAGTGGCCTACTGGTCGCTGTAACTTGGGCTGCAGAAATGCCAAGCTCCAGGAGGGTTGCGGCATCCTCAGGTGATGATAGCCAAGGCAAGTGGGAGAGTATGCAGATGAGCTGCAAGTAGTCATACCTGTTGCTATGCATGTGCATATGGGGTTGAGAGTTAGTTTATAACTTTGGCCTATACAGAATATATTTTCACACTTCTGAAATGTGCATAAAGGGGGTATTTCACGAGGATTGTATTACTGGCAGAAAATAAGAAACCTAAGCTTCCGTGGGTGCATAGCCAACAGCCAGCTGTCTGCCTACATGTGTTTTTTATATTTCAGCTAATTCAGTTACCTACATGCAAATCAATCAGTTGGGTATACTGTGTGGATTGTGGTACTCTCTGAGGGGAGATTTTGTGTTTATATGCAAATGGTTGGACTAAGTTTACCCACAGAAGCAGTTGGTCTTATTCTTTTTAAAATTCAACACATTTACTAATATGCACTTGGATTGCTCAAACTTATATTTAACAGTCTCAGCACACCATATGCAGAATAACACACCTGAATGGAAATTGCGTACCCAAAATGCCAGACGTGACTGACTGCTGTGTTTGTTGGAAAAGTGAAGTGAATGAAAGGCATACGTTCTGTTTTTCAGAATTAGACATACCACATTTGAGGTGACATTTCACGTCTTTACCACAAAATATTGCAGACCCAACTTTAAAACACTGCAATACATACTGTACTAGGTAAGCTGGGGTTTCAGCACTCAAAAACAGGATGCAGATAATGGCAGCCAAATAACGCATCTCCTCTTATATATCCTGTATATGCTGTTTGGGCTCTGCAGTTTAAACCAAAGACTGGTTGGCTATTCCTTCAAATATCGTATTTTGTTTGCTGCTCTAATACTGATCTGCTCCCTTACTATAAAGAAATGGCCAGCAAGGCCATTTTGTTTAGTGACCCGGAACAAACAACATTATGGACAGAGCTCTTAAGCAGAAGTTTTTATATTTGTTAGTCTGGTAAACGTGACTAATTTCTAGATTCAGGACCTAGAATTCCATATACATTCACAAACTTGTCTGGACACAAACTTAACAGAACAGTCAGATCCAGGGTTGTAGCTAGGGTGGAATGGGCCCGATGCCAAGAAATCAAGATGGGCCCTCCCCCAGGGGTGTAGAATTCATTTTCGTTATTATGATAACAAAAACAAAAATTTTGATTTTCTTTTTTGTTAGTATGATGAAAACAAAAACAAAAACAAATTTTTGTTTTTGAAATAATGGGGAAATACTGAAAAATGTATTTCTGGCTATAACTCTTGTTTCTTATTCAGTTCTGATGAAGCTTGGGGAGAGGGCACTACGTGTACCAAACTTCTAAAAGATTGGCTAAAAGAAACCGATTTTATAAGCAGTTGAATGTTGTGATTTTAAGAAAAGCTCCATACACATTCCTGACTACAATTATTTATCTTCCATCCAATTTGCATTAAACCTGTGATTATTATGTCTCTCCACAAGAATACAAATCCTGCTAAATGTCAAAAAGATTGGATAAAGTGTCCTGATGGTATAAGCCATTAACTTGAAAATGCATTTCTGGCTGTAATGGTTTTATATTCCATCTTGTTTACAAGACATTTGTCAGGAATGTATCCCACACCTTCCCTGTTATCTCTGCCAAACTACAGGACAATTTGATAAATGTTCCCAATTTTATAAGCAATTGAAGTTGTCCCCTTGAAGACCATTATTCAGATAAATAGCAGCACATGCATTGCCAGTCAGAGGCAGGCACCTGGCATGGCAGCGGGAGGGAGGCTGTAGGACGGAGGATGGGGAGCAACCCAACAGACTTGACAGACACATTCCCAAGCTAATTACTGCATGCTTCCAGCTTTACAAGATCAATCGGTGGTGGCTTTAAAGCGGGCATAGGGGGTGGCCCTGAGGCGAGTATACAAGGGACATAACTGGGACTTTGGGGATAGCATCCCAGCAACAAGGAGACATGGTTTACACATCCAGGCTGGCCAATTATCATCACAATCACCACCTGCAGCACTGTGACAGAGGACATAAAAACATTTCTATTGGCTCTTTCCTAAACAGATGCTTCTGATTTCCCAGTAACAAGTGGGGGAGAAATGTTGGAATGGTCACAGCACATGAGGATATTTGGTTGACATTTCTGCTGGCCAATTGGCATCACAAATGAATCTTATACCACAGTGACATGTAAGAGAATCCCTGACATAGGCTCCAGACTCCTTCTTTGCGTATGCTGTGCATGTGTATAAAATTGGGACCCTTTATCACATCTTCCTGATATTTGTAAGAGATGATCCTGAAGGTGTGAGATACAGCTGTGCCAAATTTCATGTACACTGGTTGGACTACAATGAGGTTACAGTCAGACATATATTGATAAGTTAATTGCTTATACCACCAGTACCCTTTATCCAATCCTTCTGAAAGTTGGCATAGATAGTAAACCTGGGGAGGGGTATAATCCTGCCACGTTTCATCTACATTAGATGGAGACAAAGAAGTTACGGCCACGAATGTATATGCAGATTTTTGCAAAATAATACAATTCAACTGCTTATAATATTGGATTCCTTTATCCAATCTTTCTGAAATTTGGTACACCTAATGCCTTTCATTGAAGGTACAATCCTTCCAAGATTCATCCAAATATAATGAAAATAAAAAAGGTTACAGCTAGGGATGTGCAAACACGGTTTGGATGTTCGGAGTTCAAATCGAACTCGGTTTGATCAGACGTCCGAACCGAACGTCCGAACCGAACTCAAAAACGACTGAACAATTTGGTCATGTTTGGGTGAGTTTGAATGAGTTTGGGGTTGGAAAAAACGTGACTGGAAGGCCCATTCCGGCAGGAAAAGCATGACTGGAAGGGGGAGGCAGCTGAGGAACAGACTTCCTGGCACCAGGGGTGGAGACTATGGGTGGTCTCAAGGCCAAATGATACCGATAAAAAAATCAGTTTCGATATTGGTACTGATAGCACTATTTCAAATGTTCAGCTGAACCGAACTCACCCTGAATCGAACAACCAAACTCGGTTTTCGAACCGAATGACCAAACATCTGAACCGCGTTCTGTTCGCACATCCCTAGTTACAGCTAAACGTGTTTTCCATTGAAACCAATGGAAATTGAAAACGAAAGCAAACACAGTGCCGTCTCAGACACCAAACCATCTCCCAATCTCACCCAGGGGTTGCATATAGATGTTAAATAACAATGGAGACAGAATTGAACCTTGCTGTATGCCACAAGTGAGATCCCGGGGGCTAGATGTTTCTTCCCCCAGCATCATCCGCTGGGTTCTCCCGGAGAGGAACGATCGGAACCATCCTAAGTCCACCCACCCACCCTAATGTCTGCAACTGTCTCAAAAGCAACCCATGATCCACCATATCAAACGCTGCCAAGAGATCCAGCAGGACAAGAAGTGTTGAATGTCCTAAGTCCATCTCTCGGCAGAGGCCGTCTACCAAGGCCACCAACGCAGTCTCAGTGCCATATCCTGGACGAAAATCTGATTGAAAAGGGTCCAGAAAGCCCTGATTGAAAGGTCCACCAAATCACACATTTGGTGTATGAAAGTTCTTTTCCAAACAAAATGGCAGTGTAAACCATCCAGCATGTAAGCAGGAGGAGAAAGGGCCTTGGCCGCTACCCAGGGTCCCCCAAAGTCCAATTTCAGTTCTGCCCACAGTATGGACCCTGGCTTAACATACATGTAAGAATGTGTTGGCTGATTAGGAGCATAGAGGAGAGGACTGGTCAATGGTGACATACAGGTCCCAATTTTGACCTCCACAATGATCTGATCAGCTTTAAAATAAACTCTTTTTAAAGCTCTTCATCCTTTCCCCACACTCTTTAACCAATTGCTGCTGTGGAGATGTGAAGGGAAACAGCACAGGAGATGTAGAATGAGCATCGCATGAATTATGGGGGGACACTAAAAAACACAAACACAAACCTGGAATTAATGTGTTTAAGCTAAGCATGCAATTCCCAAGCATTAACATTTTACAGGGATTTAATGAATTCTGCTCAAATGTAGGAGTTTTCTCCAGGGGAAATAAAACTCAGTATCCAAAGCAGGTTAGGATAAAGGGATATTCAGAGGGCATGGGAAGAAAAATCAACATTCTGTCCAGCTCCACATCGTGCACTTCAACTCAGTTTGGCTTTCTTGATACCACATATTATGTGAATATGAACCTCTTTTATTGTTTGTTTTTACAATGTTTTAGTAACCCCTTTTGAATGAATGAAATTTATTGTTTCAACCATTAGGTTACAACAAAATATTACAATTAAAACTAATCATATAAATTAAATAGTATACATATTAAAACTAATTAAAATAAATTAAAATAAAACGCCTCACCAGGCTCCAAAGTTAACGATTTCCAGCCACAATTCCTTACAATAAGTAAGCTAAAATTCAGTTACCCATTTAATACTGAAACAGAAGCACACTGAACCCAAAGAATCTCTTAATCAGTGCCCTATTACCCCTGTGCTGTTACAAACAATTGAACAACATTCTAGATCAAATTCAGTTACTCGGCTAGTTCCCTTTCCCTTGTTTCCCTTTGGAGAGCCTATCATATGTTGCCTTGTTTGATTTTACCTCTCTGCACCAGAAAGGCATGAGCCATATTTGCCACTTTTAAAATAAACTTTTCCTCGGGGTTTATGAACAAGAATATTATTTTTGCACGGGAATCCTGGGCTGTGCTCAATTGTAATAACGGTTGAAGATACTTAGCTCTGGCGTCTGCAAGAAGTGTAACCCCTTTTGTATATTGTGCTTTTTAAACTTATTTTTAAATGTTTTGTGAGCCACCCCAAGCTGCCGTAGGGCTGGAGGGAGCGGGATATAAATTGTTAAATAAATAAATAAATAAATAAATAGATAAATACAAATCACTTTAAAAAGTGAAAGTATATTAGGGCTAATACAGTAGTGCCTATTACAACAGGGGTGGAGAACTTGTTACCTCAGGCCCCTGGCAAGTTTTTATGTGACCCCTTTCCAGTTCTTGGGTCTGGCCCCTGGATTTAGTCTCTACCCCCCAAGCACTGAAAAACTGAGCTCAGGATAACGGGGCAAAGAGGAGGACATGCACACAAGGCTAGGGGATAGTTCCACAGCACAGATCCATGATCTGGGCCCTCCTTTTCTTGAAAACACCCATTAAGCACCCCCACCCCCAAAGCCTATGTGGCCCCCAGAGCTCGTACTAATATTCAGTGTGGCCCCTGGATCAGAAAAGGTTCCCCACCCATGATCTAGACCCTGATTTTCCTTCATCCATCCTGAACACCCCACACCATTCCTGAGCACCCAACTCCTGTCCAGCCTGTGAGTTGTACTAATTGTCCGTGTGGCCCATGGGAGGGGAAAAGTCAACCATTGCTGCTTAGAGCAATGCCTGTTCCCTGGTTGTCCTTGTCTGAGATTAGATGTTATGACCATTTCCTCTTATCTGGCTAGCAGCATCCTCCCTGCTCCCAGCCAAGATCGATTAGCCATCTCAAGAAGCCGGGCTTCAACCCCTTCAAAGGGCTGAACTCTTCCACAACTTTGGATTACCCACCAATTTAGGGCCTGATGCCCTGATGGCACTGAGAGTGTTTCATTACAAGATACTTGTACTGCAAATGTACTCTTTCATCAAGTATGACCAGACACCACCCACTGCACAAGGAACTGAATTAACAAGCCAAGACCATTATAAAAACGTATCTAGTTTAAATGATTTACACACCACAGTAAAAGCAACATTCTTTTTCGCTGTGTTTCATGCTATGTACTAAAGATCTCTATAGATATGCGCCAGGCAGATGTCATTTTAGAAACATCTGGCTTGCAAGAGCTTACTTTACCTAGCTGAAAATCAGTAAAACAATTAAAATTGCTCTATTACACATAAATAAATCTTCAGTTTACCAAGATGAGAGAAACCCTCCTGAATAGGTTCTACATCTTCATAATTTGGTACATAGATACTCGTTAGAATGAGTCATTCTTCATATGTCCTAATATTGTGTATTTATTGCTCTCACTTTTTCTGTGACAACTGGACTTTTTTGGGGGGGGCTTGTGTGTGTGTAAAACCCAGCACATTGGTTGTCTGTATTTCATAACAGCTAAATTTTTCTTGGCAAAAGAGTAGCTTTTAAAAGCATATAGTTCATTTCATGTAAGGATTTAATTACTGTAATTCTTTTACTACAGATAACATACATATAAAGGTGCATAATGACATCAAATAGTAGAAAGAAGAGATTATTACATACAGCGTGAATAAGAAACATCAGGGTTTCTGTGTCAATAGCATAGCAATAAAAAGAAATTCCTGCAAAATCTCAGATGGAGACGTATAAAGTACTGGTATTAGAAACAATTTTCCCCCCTCTATTAAGCTTTCATCTATGGGTAAAAACAGATGTGATGTGGGCCTACTGTGGCCTGGGACTCACTGCATATCTGGTCCTGTGCCACCAGATGTTGGCCTGGGATGGCCTGTGGTGGTAGGTGGCTGTCCTGGAATGGGTCCTGGACCTGCAAGGGCTGCCAACGCAGGCCACAGTGGGCCAGTATATCTGGCGGGGTGGGTGCCTCCATGGTTGGGTGTCAAGACTGATCACCATGGCAGCCCGTCATGGCAGGGGGTGGGGGGCTGGGACGTGTCCTCAAGCAGGTCTTCAAACTGTAGCAACGCTTAGTGGTTCCTCTCCTGGTTTCCTGTGATCTGTCATTTTAATTTAAAAGCTGTTCTGAAAACTGGATTCCAAATTGCTCCACAATATTCTGAAATTCCTTTCTATAAGAACTACATGTCCAATCTTGGGCTTGTAAAATACCAAGTCCTACTTCAATTGCTGTTTGTCACATTATGCTCCAGAGTGACAGATTTACATTGGGAAACTGGTGGACAGCTTAACCACCTTTGGGAAAAGGAGGCAGAAGGGATTGCAGAATCACTTGAAGAGCAGAGGAACATGAATAACAACAACAGGCTTATGATTATGCAAGACAAGATAGCAGGTGTGGTGCATTAATTGGGGCATTGTGGGTGGTGCCCCCATGTCGTCAAGTGTCCCTGCTATAAAGGAGGAGCAGCAGCTGAAAAAGGAATCAGTGAGACACTGCTGCTTTGAAGCAGCAAGCCTGCACTTCTGGGTCCTGGGGATGTGCTGCGGCCAAACTGCACATGCTTAGACCAGGTCGGGTTCAGAAGAATTGTTGAGTGTTGCGTGCGCTGCTCAGGGGTCTAGTCAGAGGTGCCATGCCGGCACACTGTACAGGACTCTGGCCTGGGTGGGCACAGAGTGAGCTGACGTGTGGGCAGGCAGGGTAAAGGACGGAACCTGTTAGGGGACAGTTTTCTAAATTTGCAGTATGGGCAGTTTGGCCTACCATCCATACAGGGTAATTGTAATTTGTAGTTTCATCTGTAACCTCTGGGGGGCAGGGCAGCTGAAGGCCCTATTGGAGCCATTTCCAAAAATGCATGGACAGCAGAAGCTGATGCCTCCAGGCAGGAGGTGGGCAGTGATGGAGCCAGGCCCAGACTGGAGGCAGCTGCGTGGGCTTTTCTAGGGAAGTGGATCATGTGACAACATCCATACTCGGCTTCTGCTGCTGGCAGTGAGGCCACCATACTGCTGGCTGCTGCTCAGCACAACTGGAAGTTATGGGCCCGGGGAACCTTTCAAACTCTGTTGTGTACCTCCCCCTCCCTCTGTCTTCAAACTAGTAGGGAAAGAAAACACTAAGGGTAAGAAAGAAAATGTTGTAATGTGTTGAGATGATCAAGCTATCTTAGACTAAGGACTGTTCATAAAGAAAATCTTTTCAACTGAGTCTGAATCTGATTTCCATTTTACCACACTGTTCTGTGCAACAAGCTTTTAATGTATGACTAAAGTACCCCCATGTTGCTATTGCTCATGTTTCTTTTAAACTTCTGATATATTGAACTTGTAAGTAATTATATTTAGTATTCCATTTTGTTTGTGCACTAGCTTCTGGTTTGCCATTGCCCTTTGATGGAAACTATTACATTGGATAACCTATATTTTGATAAACAGACTAGAGGCTGTAGTGTTCTACACATTATTAGGTTATAGACTTCATTTTAACTCCATGTCATGAGTTAATGAGGCATATCAATTGTCATGAGGAATATCAATTGTCATTCAGTGCAAAGGAGGTAGCACTGTGCAATATTTATTAAGTATCCCTCCTGCAAAATTGCCTCAATGAGAAGAGCAAAAATAATTAGTAGCATTGTAAGACTTGCTGTGGTTATATATATGTAATACACACCACAGTTGGTGTGTATAAATCCTACCTAATGACATTTAGCCTGGCTGAAGCATTAGTCCAAGTCTAATATGTGTCATAATTTTATTAGCGGGGCATGTGAAATATTGGCATTGATTTTTCACAGGCAGAAAATTAGAATTGCTTGTCCTTAACATTTTTGGTAGTTTCCCATTAACTGGACTCCTTTATAGAGCTGATAAGCTTAATAAGGTTTGTTTTGTGGAAATAAAAGTTGTGTTGTGGAGTTTTGAGACAGTAGGGAAGAGGGTTTGTTTTTTTAAGTCTGAGTGTATTTGCAACATATTTGCTTTTAAAAAGTGTTAACTGTTGGGTCCCTTATTAATTTTGTTTCTGAGTTCTTTTGTGAAGAGAGTATGCTAAAATATCTGGCAGTGGGGGAATGCAGTGAACACACAGGTCTCTGCCAATGCAGCAGAGCCAGACTATAAAAATAGAACTGTGCATGCAAAATTAATGGAAATGCTGAAAATGTAGCAGGGCCTCAAACATATTTGTTTTTCACATGATTTTATATTGAAAGTGTTGCGCTTTCTTGTGACAGCCCCTTTGAATTTTGTCTCTCGCTGTGTGATAATGTTTGAGAAAGTTGAACTTTGACTGTTGAAATTGGTTGGGATATTTTGGTAGGCTCGTATTGGAAAAAATATCACAGACCAAATATAGAAGCTTTTCCAAATAATTTATTTGGTGATTAAGGAGACTTAAATACTTGCTGATTTTGCATGCAGCCAGCCAAGCCTTGTGTGGTTTTAGTGTTTTTGAAGGAGAAAATAGCCACATTAGCCACTTTGAATTTTGCCTCCCACTCTGCTTTGAAGTTTGAACTTGGGATTGTAAGGAGTTTTCCATTTTTTTTTCCATGAATCACTATCCCTTGTTCTCTTGTCTGTGAGCTTTCAGCTTGCAGGAAGGACTGAAAGTGCTACATCAGGGGTGAGGTATCTTTTCCCTCCCAGTGACGAATTGCAGCATTTATGGCAGGTGTGCATTTTAGGACTCTACATAATACTGTTGGGTTTTCCTGCATTTTCCATGCATTTTGCTGTGACTTTCCTTGAATGCCCCACATGGTGGGCGTTGCATGTGCCCTCTCCTGAATGCCCCACATCGTGAGTGTTGCATGCCCTCTCCTGAACTGTGCATGTTTCCTCACCCTCTGTAAAAATCTATACAGCATTCATGGTGTGCGATTTCTCATAAACCTGTTAGGTTTTGCAGCATTTTCTGTACGTTTTCAAGACAAGACCTGTGTGTATGTTCTATTCCTTATGTGCATGTTCTATTCCATTGATCATGATCATGTAAGTGTGCAGTTTTTGGGTTGGCTCCACCCACCATTTTTGGCTCTGCCTACCATTGTGTTGGCTTTGCTGCCCCATTGGGAGTAGCCTTTTCTGTTCATTTTCTGCCATTCTGTTGTGGATTTATTTCATGATAAATACAGATACTGACATTATGTGGTTTTAAAAACAATTGTATCTCTTCAACTGAGAGAATCAGTGTTCTTTGAAGGAATTCTGCACATAATCAAATTGCTATTGTTTTAGTTACTGGAAAATGAAAGCAGTATGCACTCATTTTCATTTGGTAGAAGGCCACTTTCAATTCAGATAGCAGTTTTTCCAACTAAAAAAATCCTACAATTTGTTTTTCTTAGAGAAAACTATTTGTCAAATATTCAGATTCTGCTTCTGTTCCTCTAGTGAAGTGAAGGTGAGGTGAGGTGTCACCTAAAGTCCTCTAAATATCTACTATGATCATAGAGTTGGAAGGAACCTTGAGTGTCATCTAGCCCAACCCCCTGCTTGGATGCAGGATGACTACAGCTACAACATCCCTAACAGAAGCTGATGTAGAAGCTTTCTTTCCTGTTCAGCACTTTTGCTTTGGCAGTGGGTACACAATGTTGGTCTCAGGGTGAAAACAGCCATGCAGGCAGCGTGGTGGCTCCCTGGTCTGGGGTGAGAAACATTGGCTGCCACACTCTGGGTTGGGGACCAAATGTGCCTGCAGCCAGACAGCTGTCTCACCACCCGCACACCCTGGGGGCGGAGCAGGGAGCACAGCAGACATGTATGTAGCCTGACTTGCTCCCAGCACTTTGCCATGATGGGCAGTCATAGTGACTAGCCATGGCAGTCCCTGCTCCGCGATGACTATGACAGGGCCAAACAAACATGTTAGCCTGCTGTGGCCTGCGTGGGTGGCTGTTGGGCCAGAATGAGGTTTGGGATCATCTGGAGGACTCATTTTGGGCCAGTTTCTTATCCACTTTGGGGCAGTAGGAGACCAGCAGGGAAACAGACGTGCGGTGAGTCCTGAGCCATAGCGGGCCAGGGTCACATCTGTTTTCACCCTTAGTCTCTGCTTTAAGTGGAGCCAAGCAAAGGGATGCTGTTCGTGACACAACTAAGCTACTCCTTAGCTGATGCCATTTGTCAGGAAAGACACTGCTTTAAAAAATCATGTGGCCCCAAAGTAACTATATTGACTGATGGGCCCAAAATAAAAAATCTTGGCTCATTAAGATTCCACTGTTGCCTTCCTTTCTTGTTCTTTCCCTCTAAATTTAAGGCTGTTATTGAAAAGTAGGAGATGGAAAGTGCTTGTCTGTTTCAAGAGAAATGAACTGGAGGTCTCAAAACATCTGTAGAAAGTGTGAAGTACATCTCTCATTCTTTCCTTCAGTGATTGTTTTTACACACACCTCAAAGTGCTGGTCTTGCAATCCTCCAGGTTTATAAGTCCGCAAGTCAACTCCTGGATGCATTCTTCACATACAGCCTGCAGAGTGGCGCTGGAGAGCTCAGTGTCAAGAACAGGGGTTGCCATGGAAACAACATGACCATGGCTGCCAGGAGCAAAGCAGTTTACCAGGAGAATGTTTTACACACACTACTTCTGGGAGATACCTGAATGTTACAGGATCCAGATTTGTAAAGTTACAGAGATCAAGGACTTCTTAAATCTATGAGAATATCTGGAAGTTCAAAGAGCTGGGTGTTTAAGATCCGGGTGAGTGATTTAGATACATAGAAAGTTGGGGTTGCAGCAGCAAACATGCACGAAAAAGGTGTGTGTAAAAACACCGTGTTTTTAAATGGGCATCACAGAAGGGGGGGTCCCTGTTTCCTGAGTGGCGCAGCTGCAGGGCGCACATGCACACAACATGTGTGGGGAGCACTTCAAACAAGTGTCTCCCAGCATTGCTGCCCTGTCCATGTAGGCAGCCACCCTGGCTCACATGGGGCACTCTGGATTTTTCTGTGCTCTGGGCTGCTGCATGGGTCATGAGAGTGTGCCTCCCCATGCACCATCATCACACAAGCAGTTGGACGTGTGGACTGGGGGGGGGGGGAGCATGCATGGACGCATCTCATTTAAAAATAATCTCTTGTCAGGAATTGGGTTAAAAATGCTAATGAGGTCCATGACTGTACTTCTATTTTACACCTAGTGCAGCTGTTTGCAGGGGGTCATTCCACCCCTGACGTACTCACACAAGCCTCTTCACCCTAGTAAGGAAAAGACCAGAATATTATTCCTTTAAGAATAATCTCAGAGCCTACTATATTCATATCTAGCAAAGACAGTTGTCATAGAATCCTAATTAAACAATAAAAAAGCCTTCAGTTTATAATGATAGTTAAGGCTCTTGCAAATTCACTCACACACTAAAAAGTCATGGAAATTGCAAGTTAAGGCTCCTGCCTTAACCTTAGAGGTTGTGTGTGCTGTTTCTGCCCCTGAGGGTTGCGAGGACCTGCATTCCTGCAGAATTACTACCATCTGTAGATGGTGACTGAGGGACAGAGGCAGACCTAGCAAAGGTCAGGGGTGGGAGAACTGGGGTTGTGGCTGGGGACAGAGGAGTAGCAGCAGATATGGGGGACATGGCTGGGGTAGCAGGTGCTGCAGACGGGGATTTAGGGACAGCGCTAGAACTGAAGGAGCTGTGAGTGGGGACTGAGGGGCAGCAGGAGAACTGAGGAGGCAGCTAGGTGACTAGAGCATCATAAGCACGGTGACTGCGACTGCAGCACTTGCTCTCCCAGCCTCGGGCTCCCCCTAGCTCTGCTGATGCCCCTCACCCTCTCATTTCCCAGCTTCATTGGGTATTTTCAGACGTGACGAGATCACAGTGAACCACAGTGAATACCCACCTGTGGTCACTGTGCCCTGCACGTCTGTTCGGCGGCTGCCAGATTTTCGCCACACTGAATACCCACATGGGGTCAATTTCAACCACGCTTCCCAGGCTCCCGGTGGGAAAATCCGCAGAAGCATGGTGAAAGTGATTCCAGGCGGGCATCAATAAAAAGTAACGTCTGGTCAGATATCACGGCCCGGAATCCCCGGCGGGATTCCAGGCTGTGGTGAACTCGGCCAGACGCTGCGGCGGCATTGGCCTCATCGCCCATCCGTCTCCCCAGAGGGCGGGCGGTGAGACAGCATGGAGGGGGCGGCGCCGTGCGGCTGCATGTTACGCTGCGCGGCCCCGCCCCCTCCCTGATTCCCCGCCAGGATCCCCGGCACGTCTGTTTGCCGTGCCTGGGTGATCCCGGCAGGGAATATCTGGGTTGTTTTTGGGACGGGGCAAAGCCGCCCCGTCACATCTGAAAACACCCATTGTTGCCTCCAACCTGCAGAGGAAGAGGATTGGGACTGAAAGATCAATGCAAAGTGTGGGGGCATGGAGGCTAAGTTGGAATGAAGCACAATATGTGAGACTGCACAACGTCTGCTGCTTACATATTTATTTATTCATTGCTTTTGTACCCCGCCCCTCCTGAACACAGCTCAGGGTGGCTTCCAATCATAAAAACACAACAATATAACACAATCTAAAACACATAAAATACCATATCAAAAATTACATATTAAAAACAGGGCTGGAATATAAAACCAATTATGATAGGGGAGATAAAACTCAACCAGTCCAACCCCCCTCCCCAAAGACCTGGGCGAACAGCCAGGTCTTACATTTTTGCCAAAATACCAACAGGCTTGGGGCCAGGCGAGCTTCCTCCGGTAGGGAGTTCCAAACGCGCCGCGCGGCCACTGAGAATGCCTTCTCCGTTGTGGCCCCCCGCTTAACATGGGGGATCTCCAAGAAGGCACCCCCAGCAGACCGAAGGAGCTGCTCCGGGGCACGGAGGGCAAGGCGGTCCCTGAGGTATGAGGGGCCGAGACTGTTAAGGACTTTGTAAATCAATACCTTGAATCTGGCTCGGCACACTATCGGCAACCAGTGCAGAGTCTGGAGCACCGGCGTTATGTGCTCCCGGCGACCCGTTCCCGAAAGGAGACGGGCCGCCGCATTCTGCACTAGCTGCAGCCTCCGAACCAGGCACAAGGGAAGCCCCACGTAGAGCGCATTGCAGTAGTTCAGCCTCAAGGTGACGAAGGCATGTATGAAGGAGGCGAGGTCCGGGCCGGAGACGAACAGACGCAGCCTACGCACCAGATACAACTGGTGAAAGGCAGCCTTTACGACTGCCTCCA
>QEPC01008677.1:1820091-1848075 GCA_003113815.1 Sphenodon punctatus | reverse complement strand
CTGGCGTCACTTCCTGAAACTCCCCCCACAAAGATGGACCAGACAGGGCCTCCAACACCTCGCGTTCTCTACCTACTGCCCCTAATCTGGCGACAAAGTCGCTCTGAATCTGAGCGATCTTGTCTGCGAAGTAGGTGACAAACTCCTCGCAGCGGGCCTGGGACACGTCCCCATCCAGGTGGAGCGAGGACGGACTAACCAACCCCCGCACCACCTGAAACAGCTCCGCCGGACTTCTCCCCGAGGAGCCTTAACTTGGAATTTCCATGACTTTTTAGTGCATGAGTGAATTTGAAAGAGCCTTAACTATCATTATAAACTGGAGGTTTTCTGATTATTGAATTTCCTTGTTTTTTTAAAAATATTGCAATACAGAAAATTCCTGCTGGCACATTAACAATGTTGTGCAGCATAACAGTAAAGTCTGTCTTTTTGAAAGGCTCACAATTCATAACTTGGTTTGAATTATATCTTTTATTGGACCAACTGTTGGTAAAATAAGCAAGCTTTTGGGCCACACAGAGCACTTCCTCAGGCATGTAGCATAGCCAGCAGAAATATATAAACTGAGCAAATGTAGCTCAGTTTATATTTACATTTACAGTTTATATCTGCATTTGCTCAGTTTATAAACTGAGCAAATGTAGCTCAGTTTATATTTACATTTACAGTTTATATCTGCATTTGCTCAGTTTATATACTCCTGACTAGCTATGCTACATGCCTGAGGAAGGGCACTGTGTAGTCCGAAAGCTTGCCTATTTTCATCAACAGTTGGTCTAATAAAAGATATCATTGAACCACTTTGTCTCTGTTACTTAGGACCAACATGGTGACCACACGATCTCTGGCATTCATAACTTCTAATTTATAAATGTTATTCTGATTATTTCTGTATCTGCGGGGTGGGAGGGGAGGCAAACCTGAGCACCCTCACTCACCCAAACTAGCCCCAAGGGGGAGGAGTATGGAGGAGAGTCACGTTTGTTGGCCGGCCAGTGTGAGAAGGGGACTCAGAATCGGGCCCAAAGACTCACAGACTCCCTTGGAATATTTTTAAAAATTCCACGGGAGATCAGGGCCCTGGCCTGGCTCTTCTGGGAGAGCTGGAGGTCAGTAAGAGGCAGGCTTAGGCTACTAGGTGAGGGGACAGCAGGAACATTCTGGTGGGGGTCTTCTCTCTTCCAAAAGTCATGAGGCACGGGGAAGAAACGGGACAGGCATAGGAGGGAAGTGGGAGCAACCCCCTCTCACTACACCCCCACACCCCCACTCCCTACACTAGGGTTAACATACTTTGTGGTGTGGTGTGTGTATGAGAGAGAGGTGCCAGGGGAACTGTGGCATGGATGAGGGGAGGAGTTTGAGGGGGGGGATAAGGGGTTTGATGGTTGCCCAAATGGCCCCAGTCCACTTCCAAAGGCCCCCCCCCCCCCGGATGCAGCACAGAAATGAGAAAAAGTTATTTCCTTGACCAGAAGGCCCTTACGTCAGATGCTGCTGGACTTGAGTCTTTTGGGAGGGCTGGAGGAGGTCAGTGGCAGGCTTCCACTGCTAAGCAGGTGGGAACAGCAGGTGGATCACTTCCAAGAGCCATGGTGGGCAGAGGACAGCCATGGGGGGAGGTGGGGAGCAGAGGGAGGATACAGCCAGGGGAGGGGGGACATGGCCACCTACTCTCAGACCATTATCTTATTCATTCTCTCTCACTTACACCAGACACACTACTTGCATTCTCTCTCACACACGCACACAGGGTACTCTCATTCTCTGTCTCACACACACTAATTCTCTCTCTCACACACACACACCACTCTCATTCTCTGTCACACACACACACACCACACACACACACACACCACAGACACATGGCACTCGCGCACACACAAAACACTCTCATTCTGTCTCACTCTCTCTCACACACACAAACTACACATGGCACTCACTCCCTTCCCCCCACTCACTGACACACACACTACATAAACACACTCACTCCCTTCCCCCGCCCCCCACTCTCTCTCTCATACACACACCCCCCCCCCCACAAATCTCACAGCCAGGGCAGGGGGTAGGGAGGGGACACAGAGGGAACACTGAGGGAGAGGGAGCAACCCCCACTCTGACTATTTTCTCATTCATTCTCTCACTTACACCAGACACTACTCTCTGTCTCACACACACACACACGCACACACACACACACTCATTCTCTCACACTCACTCATTCTCTTTCACACTCACCAAATAAACACATGGCACTCACTCCGTTCCACCCCACACTCACTCAATGACACACAAACCACACAAACACAATCTCACTCCCTTACTTTCTCCCCCTGTCACAGACACACCACACACACACTCACTTCCTTCCCCCTCACTAACTCATTCTCTGTCTCACACATGCACCACAAACACATACTCACTCCCTTCCCCCTCTCTCTCACACACACGCACCACACACTTGCCCCTTCCCCCACTCTCTCACACACATGCACACACATACACACACTCGTCCCATTCCCCCTCGCCCCAGTTGAAAGGGGGCAGGGTGGAGTGAGGGGTTTGCTGAGGGGGGAGTAAAGGTTTGCTGTGGGGGGGATGGGGACTAGGGGAGGTGCTTGGGGGAAGGAGTTTGCTGTGGGGGAATTGGGGACTAGGAGTTGTCTTGGGGAAGGGGTTTGCTGTGGGGAGGACCAGGGACTAGGAGGAGCTTGGGGGGGAGGGGATTTGCTGTGGAGGGACTGGGGACTAGGAGAGGGGCTTGGGGGACAGGGTTTGCTGTGGGGGGACTGGGGACTAGGGGGTGGGCTGGGGGGAAGGGGTATGCTGTGGGGAGGACCAGGGACTAGGAGGAGCTTGGGGGGAGGGGATTTGCTGTGGGGGGACTGGGGACTAGGAGAGGGGCTTGAGAGAGAAGGGGTTTGCTGTGGGGGGACTGGGGACTAGGGGATGGGCTGGGGGGGAAGGGGTTTGTTGTGGTCAGGGGCTTGGGGACTCAGGCGGTGGGAGCGATTTTGTAATGGGAGTTGGGGGTGGTGCTGCTGAGTACTGTACCAGACTGCCGGCTTCTGCGCTGCTGCTGCGCTGTTCAGAGGACCTGTGGCACTGTGCATGTGTGCAGTGAGAGGTCGGTGCCATGTTCCCCATCTGGCTTGCTGAGACTACATGTCCCAGCAATGCTAGATAGAAAACATGGTGTTGATTGCTATGTGTGCATGCATGCACACGGCAGCCATGTTTTCTATCTGGCATGCTGGGCTATGTAGTCTCAGCAAGCCAGAGAGGGAACATGGCACTAGCCTCAGTGCACACATGCGGGGTGCCGCGGGACCTTTAAACAGCACAGGAGCTGGTACCAGCCTACCTGAAAACCTGCACAAAGTAGTAAGCCCCGCCTGCAGCATCCAGCCAGCAAGGGAGGAGATGGACGGGGGAGCATGTAGTTCCTCTCCCCCGTTTCCCCCTCCACACTCTGCCATGGAGTTTGGATGGGTCCCAGCGTGGGACAGAGCAGAGCCCAGTAGGATATGGCAAGGGACATGGGGCCAGGGGCGACTGGGGTGTGTGTGTCTCTTCCCCCCCCCGATGCCCCCAAACCCCAGGGGACAATCGCCCCGAGCCCCACCGAGGAGACAAGCAGAGGAGTAACTCCCCTGCCTCTCTGCTGGCCATCTGTGCATGCGTTAAATAAACTTAACTTTCTATCCTGTAGCCCTCCCATACCCTAAAACGGAGTTTTAAAAACATATAACATTAAAACTACACTCTGCTTTTTAAAAAAAAAACAAGCAAAGGCAGACTTGGGCAGCAGTCTTTAATTTCCTAATAGCTTGTCAGTTTCACAGACAGGCTTTGAAAACATCAAAGGTTGTTCAGTGTGAGGCTGTCGGAAACATGAAAAAAGACCAACTGCTTCCCAGCCTGCAATTTCTTAACAGCTGTATCTCAATCATTTTTCATCTGATTTGGCTGGAATTGTCAGAGCTTTAACCTCTCACCCTAGAAAACCTCTATGCAAACGTTCACAATGATACCACAAATAATTTAAATTCTTTGGGAATACAATATTTGTGCGTTATAATGGAGAGTGCTACTCACCTTACCTATCCAGACACTAGTGTGCCTGGATAATATTTCTGTGTTCAAGTGTATTAAATTTCACAGTATTATACACATCTCCTTTCACAACGTTTTCCCTAAGCCTTCTCTTTTCTCTATATTCATTTAGTTCCCTTCAGTATGTCACTACCATCATGGCTTCCTACCAGTAGACTTCTCTTTCCTGACTCAAACTAGGTGATCTTGTTGTCTGTTATCTTTTGTTAGTGGAATAAGTACTTGAAGGCTTTCACATCTAGAGTGAATCAACAGTTACTCCGATAAACTTTCATTCTGTGGTTTTTGAAAAATTCCCCTCAATGGCACAACTTAGTAGAAGGGTCAAGTCTGTTCCCAAGCACTCTCTAACTCTAAACAGGGAAAACAGAGAAACTTTCTTGCTAGCTAGGGTGTGCATCTGCTTCCTTGAACCATTAAACATGGTCAGGCAGAGAAACAAATTTCCTTTCAAGCTTTAGATTAATTATGAGCATATCTGAAGGCAAAATTTGGCCCTACAACTGATTCTGATTTCAGTTACCCTGGACTCAGTAAGGCCAGTTGAATTCTTCTGGATTTACCCAAATGTAACCAAGAAGTTGGTCATTTACATGAGTCCAAAATTCCTGTGGAAAGAACCGGGAACTTTTTCTGATGTTCACCTGCATTTGCTTGATCTTCTCACTACGTGCCTTACTGTCTTCCCCTTTCAGTTTGAATTTTAACAACTTAGAAATCATGGAAAAGGTCTATGGTAATTGCAGCCCCATCTTACAGGTCAGCAGAGACAATTGTTTATTGTTTCTCACTTCAGTGCCTATTTCTGGTATGTAAGAGCTTTATACGTCAGCACTGGCAAATAACGCCAGTATGCTCTCCCTGCTTCACTGGGCTGACTAACCACTTTAATAGTTTCATATAATTAATACACTCTTTAGCCATTGTCAAATGTAATAACAATTACTGCTCAGGGCAATACAGGGATTGCAGGAAAAGTATAACTTCCATTGTATAGCAAGATGAAATTTGTTTTTACAATGAGATCTCTGTTACAGTATGCTGCAAATTGCTCTGATGCAGTAAAAGATATTTCTGTCTAATTAGAGTATGGTGGCTTTTTATTATAAAATTCAAATGTACTACAGTGCAAAAGATGAAAGGATAACTTTAACTCTCTTTAAAAAAGTTTTACTCGTATCAGTTTTTCTGCTGCAAGTCTCAAGAATGTGACCCCTTTTTAGATTTCCATCTTTTTCTACCATTGGAAAAAACAAAAAAAGTTAATCAAAGAAAGATAGAAAGATGTTGCTGTCGCTGACCCTGTTGTACTTGATATTTTATCCCTCCTAAAATTTCAAATATCCTAAACTTCAAGTTCAAGAAAGTAAGAAAAGAGCAGTGTTTCATTGTTTCCTTAGTGCCTACTTTATTGCTTCAGCTGCTCATTGCTTTAGCAGGAGTGAAAGACATGGAAATCTGGCCAATGGCTAATGTTTATAGCACATGTAAGTTATAGCAATGTTGACCAATGTTTTTGGAAACATTTGATACATACATGGCCCATACGGATTTGCATAAATCTTTATTTGTTGATCATGTAAATATATGCAAATTTTAAACCGTCCATTGCATAACATTAAGGTGGGGCTGAAAATACCCTATGAAAATACTCATTTCTCTTTTACAGTCTTGTCCTAAATTGTGACCTAGTGGTTACCCTTATATTAATATATAACCTCACATCATATAAGCAACACTTGAACACTTGTTTCTTGCTAGAGAAATTCTTCACTTGCTTCTCCATAAATTAAACAGCTGTTTGTTAGAATGCTGTAGCAGACAGGCTGCTTGCACACAAGATGGCGGGGGCGGGGGGAACTGCGTGAGCCAAAATCACGGGGGGGGGGGGGGGGACACGTGAAGCTCTGCTCCTGTGTGCAGGGTTTTAAACATCATTAGCTCATTTCTGCTGTGATTTCACTCACGGATCACACAGCTCAAAATTCAGCCCTGTCATCCATGAGTGAAATCACGGCAGAAATGGTCTAAGGGCATTTAAAACCCCGTGCACACGAGTGGAGCTTCACGTGATTACCCCACCCCACCCCATCTTGTGTGCAAGCGCCCTTAGCTCTGTGTCTGAGTAGCTAAGCTAAATGTGCAATCCTGGGATCTGTTCCTCACAGAGGTTCTGTAAAACCACTCTTTGCAATTTTTATTCATTTACTTTTTGTGAAATGAGGTAGTCATTCACCATTCCTTCTCTTATAAACAGGACCTTGAAAGGAAGGAACTATGTAATATAGGAAGCACAGTCAATGTAGGGGAGCTTCACACAATGGAGTGTGTGGCTCAGCTTCTTCCTTTCTCCACTTTCACAGCTCTTGGGTGATGGCAGCACCAGGGAGGGCAGTGGAGATGTGTCAGCAGTGCCAGGCAAATCTCATGGGCTGTTCTGCCTGAAGCTACCATCTTGGGATCCCCATCTCCACTTCAGGATTGTGAAAGGGTAAGCTAGGACTCCAATCTGACAGTTGGAACCAGAAGACCTTCTTATATATAAAGAGAGGAAAAGATAAAAGCTTTTGCATTTTCCCCCCTAAAATTGACAATTGTTATTGAATGTTAAGCCACAGCAGCCATTGCCACAAAGATGCTCTGACACAATGGTCGATTAAAAAGACAAAGTACAGTTTGTGAGTTACCTTCGTAAAAAACTTGAGAACCACTGCTGAATAGCATACTGGTATACCGGGATGTCTTTGTGAATCATTAGCCAATCATATGATATTGTCAGCATGCAATAAAATGACATATTTAGAAGAGCAATTATTATTATTCTGGAAACTTCTTTAAATCTAAGCTCCTTTATAAAACAAAGTGATGTAAAACAAAGAAAGCAGTGTTATTGGGGTTAAAAAGACTTGTTCCCAAATAGGTTTGTTATTTGGTGCCTATAAAGCCCATATGACCTGAGCCCCATTTATCTGCTGGACTGCCTCACTTCCTGGGCTCTGGGCCAACCCCTGGGGTCAGCCGGGAGCGCCTTTCTCTAAGTCTCCCAGGTACCCTGGGGGGTGACTATGGAGAGAGCATTCTCGGTGGCCGCACCAAGGCTGTAGAATTCCCTCTCGGCAGAGGCCCAGGTGACCCCGGACCTCTCCTCCTTTCGATGTCAATGCAAGACGGGCTGTTCCGCCAGGCTTTTGGTGAGGGAGATGGGTGAGGGGACTGGGTTTAGGGTGGGAAGGGGTTTGTTTGTGGGAAGGGGTCTAATGATGTTTTATTATTTATTATATATTGTATTTGTTGTTATTTATGATATTGTATTGGTTTTTTTAATGTTTGTTAGCCGCCCCAAGCTGCTTAGCAGGAGGGACGGGATATAAGTTTATTAAATAAATAAATAAAATAAAACTTTTCCAGCATATTTCTAACATACTAGTTTTTAAGGGGGTTGATTTGTTTCTAAATGTCAGTCCTGAACTCCTTCTATTTAGTAAAATATCTTTTTTCTCCTCCTCCCCTCCCCCCATGCCCCTGGCCAGGTGGCAAAAGTTTTTTGTGAAGTTTTTTATATATGTTGGTTGTATTTGCAATGTGCATATTTGGGTGTTGTGAAGTAAGATTATTTTAGTACCATAGACTTGAGACATGTTCATAACTTCTTGCACAGGATAGCACAAAGCATAACTATTTGACATTTCCTTTTGTGCTGAACCAGCATGATTTTAGCTTAGTGTCTGCTCTGGCCATCTTGCAAAATGGTGTGGAAGAACTTTGTAGGGACTAATTATTTCCTAGATTAATATTGCTGACAAGTTCTCTATGGTGGTTTTCTGTGTGTGTTTGTGGAGTGTTACAATATTAGAAAAGCCATTAATTATTATGCTTGTGATTGCTGAGATTCCTTATGTTGGCACTTTGCCCCAACATCACCATCTGTGTGATCACCATCACCAACTTTCCTACATCACAGAACAGCTATGTCATTTACTTCATGTCTCTATGGATGCTTTAGTATTTCTAGATTTAAGATACTTGATAATATCCAAATTCTGTTTGATCTTCGGGGTTTTTTTTAGTCGGCTGGACACCACACATACACACAACCCCAATCCTTGGACTAAAATTTGTTTTACACTCTTTTCCTAAATTGTGAAAAATGTAAGAGTTAGTTACTGTTACATTAATATGTAGATTATAATGCCTTGGTGGCTTCCTCAAAGTATTCATACTATAGGAATGAGTCTCTCAATCTCAGACATCAGTTGTCTTGATGCATTTAAAATACAACCTGCAACCTGACATGGGGTTTTGTTTGTACAGAAACGAAAATATGGTGTGAGTGTAACATTGTAATATAAACTCAAGAGATTGTTTGTGCTACTGGTGTTTCAATATTTATGCTGCAGATAGAGATGTATCAATTACTTGAAAGACAACACAATTAAGTCTTCACAAAGTCAGACATGTCTTTCATTAAAATTATGATGGAAATTATTATTATTATTATTATTATTATAAGCATTGTATAGCGCCAGCTGTGTACCTGTTGCTTTACAGAACAATAAGATAGACGCGGTCCTTGCCTATGGCTTACAATCTAATAGACACAGAGGGGGAGACAAGGAGAGGGGACATAGGGAGAGACAAGGGATAAATAACATTCAAGCGGATGCGAAGTCTCAGGTGCACGTACTTGGCTTGGTTGCGGTTAGACAGGAGTCTGTGGGGAGGGCAGACAGTAGATATTGAAAGGATTATGTTTAATCCAAAATATAAGAAAATATTTAAAGGACTTGTAAACTGATTTTTCTTATCTTATTTGATTAATGCTATTTTCTTAGGGGTGGATCCTAAGCTGTGCACAACTCTTGCACATCCCGTGTGCCCCCCCAGTATGGAGACTATAATGTACGCACAAACTGCATGCATATGCGCAGTGCATGGGGGGTTATAGGTTTATGATTGGCCCCTAATGAATTTTCTTTCCAAAAGACAAAGTTGGTATAATTCAAATCTAGTCAACAACTCATGGAATTATTTCCATGTAAAAGTCCATGAAGCCCTCATGAAGAATAATATGAAGATTCAAATGCCAACGTAGTTCACTGACCTTCTTTGTTACTTACTGTTGCATCAAGGTCTTTTGACACCCGAGGTGTATAAAAACAATCTTATGTGGCAAACTCCTGCAGGTTCTTCTGTTAAAACAGATGCCCTGCCTTATTTACTGTAAAATGGAACATTCACCCAGCGGAGCAATGCATATGGTCTAACTACAAATGACCTATATATAGTAGGTAAAAGAACACTAGTGAAGCTGTGGGGAAAAACAGAGTCATGATATTTCAGGAGAGAAGAAACCAGCACCAATGGGTGCTGTAAAGTCTGTATCTAGGAACCAGTTTAAAGTTGGGTAAATGGGTGAGGGTAATTTAACAACATTTATCAATGAATTTCTGTGAAAACAAATAAAAAAAGACTTGGATTTTTAAAAAGATAAATATTGGTACATAGCAGCCAGCAATATTGGGACTCTGTTCAAGAAAAAGATGCTCTTCACATATAATGGAAATTCCAAACTTTGCATAATACATTGTAGCCAGTAGTAGTTATTAGGAGCTAACTAATACGATTGTGTTAATAGAGCATAAGGATTTGTAAGGCCTGGTTGGGCCTGAATTAAGTTAGCATGAGTGATGCTAAGTTTAAGACAATGGGATGTGAATGCCCAAGGAAGGACACTGGAAGTGAGCAACCTGTCACTGGCACAGGCCAATTCAAAGACATGTTGCAGACCACAGAACTTGCTAGAACCGGCTTAAAAGTTACTTTTTTCCCCACTTGCAAACCCCACCTTGTTGGGTGATATTGCATGGTATCGTATATGCTACCTTTGTTAATCTATATTAGGAAAATACATGGTTTTAGAGTAGCGATTAGGCCATAAATAGCACCCTCTCTGCAGCTCAGTGTGTTCTTCACCTGAGGCACTCATCTGCAGATGCTACAAGCATGATACCTACACAGACTTAGCTTAGGTAGTGTTGTGCTAATTCCATCGTTGGTGATTAGTACACTATTAGTAATTAAGATTCTTTAAGTTTTGACTAATTCCTTATTACTCTGTAACCAGTATTTACATTTCCATCTGTATTCCTCCTTTTGTTTGTTTAGCATTCATACTCTGTCATACTGCATTCATTGTATCCTGTTTTTGAACTTAAGTAAAACTTTGAAACTCATTTGCTTCTGAAAGAGACTGGTTTATTTTGAGAACAAGGTTCTGGTAAAAACCTTTGTTCCTAGATTTAGTTCTGAATTCATTCCAAGGTTCCTACACATTCACAGATATCTAAAATACTGGTGTGACTTGAGGGGTCCTGTTATGGTTGGTTGCCAGGCTTTCCCCTTGTCCCCCACCCCTCTGCCACTGTGGCAGCTGCACTGGCAACACCTTTTTGAGTATGGGCTTCTCCTTTACCCATGCCTTCTGACAGATTATTCCCAGTTTTATCCCTCTTCTTCTCCACATTTTTAACCCACTTCACTGCATTCTGTGTTTCTTCCCAGGAATGTTAGGGATAAGAGGGGTGAGGGGTTCTCTAGGGAGCCACAGAAGTAAAAGGGAAGCCAAGCTCAATCATACAAGGAACACACCAAGAAGGGGGCAAGCTTGCATAGGATTTCCCTCAGATTAGTCGTATGGCAATGTATCTGGGAGTGGTAACCAACAATATCATCACCGGGAAAGAAGCTGTCTGTTTAACAGCCCCAAAAGAACAGGAGAAAGAATAAACAAACCAAGAGGAGACTAGGTATGTGAGGAACCTGGGGGAGGGCAGAAGGGAGTGTAACTCTGGAGGAATCAAAGGAAAGGGAAGTACATGAAGGTAGAAACTTAGTAAGTTACTAGGGATGGCTAAACAGACAACAAGCAGAGAACAACTGGGGGCAGGGGGTGGTGCAGGGAATCAGGCATTCACAATCATACAACAGGAAAACAACCAAGTAACCAAAATGCAAGAACAAGTAACCAACAGTAGGAACAGTACAACTCACAAACACGGAGTAAGGCCGTTTTTAGACGAGCGCGATGGCGCCCGCGCTTGTTTCTTAAAAAAGCCGGCAGCTCGTTCCACACGTGACGCTGCCGCCGAATACGCGCATGCGCGTCGGCCACGCATGCGCGTATTCGGCGGCAGCGTCACGTGTGGAACGGACTGCCGGCTTTTTTAAGAAACAAGCGCGGTCGCCGCCGCGCTCGTCTAAAAACGGCCTAAGTCTGTGAGGGAGACAGGTAGCAACAGCAGCAAGACGGGAAAGAGTGGCTGGTTTACAAACTAATAGCACTGTTAACTAGCAGCCTGACAGTAGCCCAAACAGCATTTAAATAGAGAAGGGGCAAACTCTACACAGCTGTGGAGAGGAGTTCAGGTTGCCCAGTCAACTACCATCAATGATGTGCTTTAAAGTGGCTACGTCTGTATTTAGCAAGCACCCTTCTCCTTTGTGTAGTAGCTGGGTTTCTAACAAGGAATACCTTGGATTGGTTACTGCAGTGACAGTCTAATTTCTACTGACTTCTAAAGCAAATGTATTTATTTTATTTATATTAAAATTCCTGCCCCCTCCTATCAATAGGCGACTCGGGGCGGCTCACAACAACTACATTTTAAGATAGAACAGTAAATACAGTTAAAAACATGGACAAAAAGGGAACTAAACTAATTAAATAAAATAAAAACAGTCAACCTAAGCCCCCCTCCTCTCCTCTCCCACCCTACCCACTCCCTTCCCCGAAGGCCTGGACGAACAGCCAGGTCTTACAAGCCCGGAGGAAGGTCAGCAGACCTGGGCCAGTTGAACTTCCTCCGGGAGGGAGCTCCACAGCCACGGTGCGGCCACTGAGAACGCTCTCTCCATTGTGGCCCCCCGGCTAACCTGGGGGACCTCCAGAAGGTGCCCCCGGCAGACCGCAAGGATCACCCCAGGACCCGAGGAGTGAGGCGGTCTCTCAGATAGGAGGCGTCCAAGCCATGTAGGACTTTAAAGGTTAAAACCAGCACCAGGTATTACACCAGGAGAAAAAAATCAGAATAAACCATGAGTAAGTGGCGTAAAATGATTTCTAGGTTACGGTCTGAATGACAGTATTCTTAGTAAAAGCATGTCATTTTAATTGATTTATACTACGGGTGGGGAACCTTAGGCCCGGGGACCAAATGTGGCCTGCACGCAGCTAGTTTTTATTTGACCCCCTTCCAGTGCCTGGATCCAGTACTACTCCCAAATACTGAAAGAAAATGAGCTCAGGAGAAGAGATGAGGGTATGCACACAAGGACAGGGTATGGATCCCTGGGTATGCATCCATGATCTGGACCCTGCTCTTCCGCAGTGTGCCCATTAAGCAGCCCTACCCCCAACTTCTATGCACTCCTCGCAACTTCTACTAATCTTCATAGTGGCCCTGGGAGAGTAAAGGTTCCCCAGACCCCACCCCTGATTTAAGTAAACAAATAAGTATGACTGTGTCCCTCTCTGACAAGTGTTTTCCCTCCCTGTGGGTGTCCCTGTCCAGTACAAATTGACAGAGACCTGGATTGAAGAACTGAAAACTGAAGCCATGGTTAGGACTTCAAGGTTTGAGACATGTCTTAATCAGTGAAGTTACATTTTTCTCTTACATCCCTTCTGCCTAGCCCATTCAGGGATGGAAGGGGGACCTGTTGGGATAGGCTGGAAAGTCCTTGTGTGTCTCACAGGGGTGTTCTCTTGGCAAGGACATTTTCTGTCCTAGTTTTCCCCTAATAGCAACATAGGAGAGATTCTTGTCACCATTTAAAACCAACTACTATTTTCAGGAAAATGATGAGTTGGAAATGGTCACTGCTGCAATCTTCATGTCCTGGCCAGGTCTCTTGGATCGCTGAAGGTACTGAAGAGTGAGTAATCAGGAATTCCTTCCTCAGTTTTGGAATCTGAGAAGTCCACCTGTTCCCCAGCCCCTTCAGCTTTCTTCTTTTGGGGACCTGAATTGATCATACAGTAACACACAAAAAGGGCTAACTTCCTCTCAGCAAGATATGGCAAAATTTGTTACCGTTCTACAACAGTGGGATTAAGAGTTCACAGATGAGTTTATGATGCTGTTGCCCTGTTCTGTGCAGTTATGGATTTAATCTGAATCCCCACCCCTAGTAATTGTACAGTAAGAGACAGTGCTTGACCCAAAATGATTCAGATCTAGTCAAGATAGACAAAGGGTAGAAAAAGAAAGACAGTGTGGAATTCTCCAGGGCTGAAAAAGGAGCTTGGTATACATCTAGCTCATGTAGTTTGATATTGACCGTATATTCATATCAGGTGCTTATTGGAGACCCAAAGGCCAAGACTGACCAGATGCTTTGAGGCCACATACCACTTGAGCTGAACCACAGCATTAACTCAGTCATGCTGCATGTGCAGATACACACCATCTAAGGATTTGACTATAACCTTTTAACCCACTTTCAGATTTTTTCTCTCTTCTTTTTTCTTTCTCTCTCCCTTCCCCCCCCCCCCTTCGCCCCCCTCTTTTGTTGCCTTTAATGTATTTTGCGAGGAAATTTTTCAGGACAGACCCTGGTCCAGCAGGTTTGGCTATCCTATCAAAACATCCCAGGAAATACTCTCACTAGAACTATAGGGAATATGTGGAGAGAAATCTATAGCACTCCTGAGAATGCTATTCCATTTCACAAATGACACCTGTCACAAATGACCTCTGAGGCCTCTAGAGAGTAAGTGGATTAGATTGATTTTTAATGCTGGATATTTCAAAGTGTATCACACGGTTGCCTTGTGTACTTCAAAACACTGTGGAATTATCTGCCTCTTTTAATAATAGTCTTATGGTCTTGTCTTGTGCTGAGTAGTTCCTTGAAAATCAGTGGGCCTGCTTAGTGGGGTAAAATGGTGGTCAGCCTGAACAAAAGGAATCACAATATTCTAATTCTGTTTGCATTAATATCTTTGTGTGAATCGCTCCAGCTTGCCGGGGGTGTGGGTGTTTTTTAAACCATTTGTTTGGGGGGGTTTTGTGCATCTATTTTAAATGAAACAGAAGAGATGACGATTTGTTGGGGTTTTTTTGCAGGAGAGAAGAGTGAGGAGCTAAAATTTTTTTAATACATGGACATGTTTGCTTAAAAACAGACCGTCTTTCCAGGGGAATAGACCCAGAATGATATTTTTTTTAAAAAATCAGCATAATGATGAAGCATATAAGGTTTATTAGAACAAGTTTCTCCACGTAGAAGTAATTTTGATTCCAGTTCTGAGCCAGAAGTCATTAGTGCAGGCTAAGACCCAGTAGGAGAGGACAGACACAAGGGGGTCCCTGCTTGATGATTCTCTTGCTAGTTTGTGGTCTTTATTACCAATGCAATGTGGTAAGATTTGAGCACATCTTGAACATATTGTTCTTCGCAGGCTGCATTTTGCAAATATGAAGTGTTCATTCATGCACCACTCTTTTGGAGTGGGTAGTGGTACAAACCCACATTCAGAGTGTGTGTAAAATCCTTACACCTTCCTCTGCTCTTTGTTTCTGTGCATCCTTGTTCTCTGCTAGTGCCACCCAATACAAAGGATTATTTATAGGCCATTGCATGTGTAGATGTCACAGGGACATTTTTCCATACCCTGTTCATTACGGGAAATATCAGAGCAAAATAAAGTGGAAGAGGCAGAAAAATGCAGGAGAATCTGAAGTTCTGTGAATGCATTGCTGCTGGACAAAGCAAACGGATTAGGAAACAAATGGTAAATTTACAAAGGGAAGTGTGTGTGAATGAGCCCTAAGTAATTCAGTCTCAGAACACATCTCCTTTGTAGTCTTCCATAATTAAGGCAGATTGACAGTTAATATGCTCAGCATCACAGAAGAACTCAGTGGCAGGTGAGATCAGAACTCAGAATTCCTGCCTATCATGGGGTGAAAACAGACATGACGCTAACCACCCTTGGTGGTCATTTATGCATGTTTCAGGGCTGCATAGGGCACCAGTACAGCCCTGCAACATGCATAAATAACCACCAAGGGTGGTTAGTGTCATGTCTGTTTTCACCCATGCTTAGATCATGAGTTTGTTCATATAGGTGATCACGGTCAATAACCTCCCAACTCACTGTGCCCTCTTTTTTATTCAGGAAGGCAATTGGGAGTAGTCTGGAGATGGGGTTATTATCTTGTAGCGGGACTGGCAGGGGGTGTGTGGAGGAAGGATATAACCCTGAGGGTGTTCCTCCTGACTTAGGAAGCACAAATCATCTGCTTGTGTGAACAAGCCTTCTAAGACCTGGGCTTCTGCAGCAGCACCAGCTCAGCAGCACCACTGAGCTGCCTGGCTCAGCCTAGGATCTGCCTTATAGGGCACTCTCCTTGTCCCTACCTGGCAACACCCCTCTTCCTGTCTACTTCAGCCCTTGCCATGCCTCCCAGCTTCCTGGTTGGCTGCCAGCTAGCATATAGGGCTTACTGGTAGCACCAGGGAGTTGGGTGAATCATCTGTCCTGACCTGCTCCCCTTCTTGTCTGTGTTCTGACTAGGACTGAAACGAGATTTCACCAAAACGGGAACTCCTGTACAAATCGCAGTTCCCAATCCCTTCTTGGACAAAGCAAGAATAACTTGGTACCCAGTAATTGTTGACTGACATTTTGTTTCTCAATTGACTGACTTTCCGCTTACCAAGATCATGTTTACTGCCTTACTATTTACTGCTTTGCTGTCCATTTCAAATTCTGGGAGTTAATACTGACACAATACTGCATTTCTTGCATTCCATTTTCCCTTGTACTTCCTTGTTACTCATTGACTAGTACGCAGATTGCAGATCCAGTTGCAGATTGGTCAAAGCAAAGGGAACAACATAGAGCAACAATTCTGATTGAAGGCACTGGAGTAGAGGTCAAGAGGTGGGCTAATTGCATAGTGATTGGCTCAGAAATGTGGAAATAACAAACCCTAAAGTAAAGCAGTACCCTCAGCAATATAGTAAGTCATAAATGAATGGTATATGGTAAATGCAAGCGGAAAGTCAGTAAATTGGGACAGTATCTTGTGGTATTGTGAGAATTAAGAAATCACATTGGCATTGGGAAATGGCCAAGAAATCAATCCTGGTTCCCAGAACGACAAAATTTCTCACAGATAGCAATTTAGCGGCTTGTTTCAGCCCTAGTTCTGACCTGTTCCAGTGCCAGATCCCCGCTCTGACCCCACAACTCCTGACCTGATCCCCAAGTCTGCCCATACTCTTGACCCATGCAAAGCCTTTTTAAGGAGCATTACTACTGACTCCACAATCTGCTGTCCCCACCAACAAAGAATGAGTAACATAAAACTCAAATTCCTTTAAATGTACGTGTCCTGTGGTACAAGGCAGATTTCCATTACAACATATAATCATTTTAATTTTGAAACATTTCAAATTTCTTTAGTAAGTGAATAATAATAATAATAATAATAATAAATTAATAATGGCACAGGCAATTGCCATGGCCATAAGAAACAAAGAATATAAAACAAGATATACCAAAATCAATGCACAGTAAAATAATTAAAGGAACAACACTAACTTACAATACATAGCAAATGTCAAATCAGACAAAGCAATTACAATAACTCATCATTTGCTAATCTCCAGGGCCATCTTGGCCAAATTAAACAAGAAGTCTGGCACTCTAGTTTTTACACAGAACTGAAGAAGCTGTTGAGGGGAGGAATAAGGTTTCAGACCCAACCACGGGGCCAAATAAATCTTGCTCAGATGGGCAGTGAGGGGACATAGAAACAACAAATGAAGAACATCCTCTACATGCTCAGAATTACAAGCACTAAACCTATTCTCATAAAGGATCCCAGAACGTCTCCCAAGAAGAACATTTTGACCTTCTTCCAACTAAAGAATGAGAGTCAGGGTGCTGCGTAGGTTCCAATTATCCATCAGACTCAAATAGACCTCAAGTTCAGAGGTTGATTTAAATAAACTATAGTATGGAACGCTTCTGAGAGTCTGGATTGCCCCCAAGTCCACTTGGGCAGTCTGATCCATCAATTGCCTCCTAATCATCAGTTTCCTCCTATATCCTGGGAAACCATTAAGCATGTCCAATGAAAGACCCAAATTATGGAGATGCCTCGACACTCTACCTTGCCAGAGCCAAGGAGTGGCACATGCACTGGCCTCATTTAGACAACAAAGCAGAAGCCTATCATCAGGCATATCCACAACTCTGGACCAATAATTCAAAGCTATGAGAAGAATCTTAGCCCTCATGAGCAAGACTCCAGTTTCCAAATGGAGCAGACAGGGTGGTGTAGACTTAGGTACCGCCAACAGAGTCCTTGGAAAATTATTCTGGAAAACTTCAAGCACATCTGTGTGGATAAATCCCCAAATTTCTGCTCCATAGAGCACACTAGATCTAACTTTTGAGTCAAAAAGTTTCAATGCCGGCACCACGAGCCTGCCACCATGGACTCTCCAAAACCTCAGTAGGCCCACTATGGCTTGCGATAGCTTTAACCTGATGGACTCTATATTCTGCCGCCAGCTCAAGGTGGTATCAAAAGTCAGCCCCAGATATTTATAAGTCCTAACCTGCTCCAAACGAACCCCATCCAGGGATCACATGTACTTGGTTGATCGTCGCCCTGCTATCAAGACTTTAGTTTTATCATAATTTATCGACAAGTGCATCTCTGCACAATACTGTGCTACAGCTTTTAGCATTCTTTTCATCCCCAAAACAGAAGGAGACAGAAGGACCATATCGTCCGCATAAAGCAAAATGGACACTGGCCTACCTAATACCTTTAGAGATCACCCTTCAAATTTGCAATATCCCATTTATATAAAAACTAAATAGGAAGGGGGCGAGTAGTACACAGCCCTGCTTGACACCATTGGTGACTGGTACCAAATTTGAAAGATACCCGTCCTTGCCCTGCCTGACTGTCAAATAGGTTTGACTATGTAGTACACGGACAAGACTAATCAGTCATCTATCTATATTAGTACTATAGAGTTTATTTCAAAGGATGTTCCTATCAAGTAGGTCAAAGGCAGAATGCAGGTCAATAAAGTCATGGTCAAACTACCCTTCCTGATCTTAACATATTTTTCTATCAGATGCATAAGCGTATAACAATGATCGATAGTTGAATGATTGGCACGAAACCCTGCTTGCTCCTCAGGGAAAAAATCGGCAACCTTAGCCCAATCTTCAAGTTTGATAAGGAGATACCTAGCATATAACTTGGCTACTACACTAATCAAACTGATTCGACAATAGTTCTGGGGAAGGAGCTTGTCCCCTCTCTTATGTATTGGGACAATAATACTAATGTTCTATCCTGCGGGAATTCTGCCACAGCTGTTTATGGAATCAAATAATTTTGCAAGAATAGGTAGCACCTCTCTATATTCTGTCGAAAAAGGTCAGCAGGTATACCATCAATCCCTGGAGACTTATGGGGTCTGACCCCTTCAAGTATGGTCGCTATTTCTTGCGCGTCCACAGGCGGCCATCTCAGAGCATTACTTGAAATCACTGAAGGCAGCATGTAAATATCCGGTATCTGATTGAAGATGCTGGAAAAATGGTGCTGCCATATATCAAAATCAAGACATATCTGGACTACAGGAACTCTATAACCAAGCTTAACCAAGGCCCCCAAACTGACGTTATTGCCCTGATTTATGGCAGCAGCCAGGGCTTCCCAGGTCTTATGCTGGAAGATTATATTTGGCTTTCTCAGCTGCATACTGAACTTCGCAACTCAGTGTAGTATGATACTTGAGTGCCTTGGCCTGTCTCCTAAGAATTTTCTTTTCCCGGACACACTCAGAATCAAACCACTTCGGGGCAGCTATCTGAGCATTACCACTATTAGAAGATGACTTCTTACAACACAATGAGTTTTTGAAAAGATCAAGGAGCTCTGAGAAGCGATCAAAAACATCACTAGGATCATTTCGTAAAGGGTCCAGTAAAGCCTGCCTAACTTCTCGACAGTCTTCCCTCAAATAAAGAGCCAGGCTTCTATCCCTCACTTGATCAGTCCAACAGACCTGCTGAAAACACTCGAGCGAGGGACTACCATTCAAGGGCAAGGAACAGGCTGGTAAATCATCCACTTGACACAAGGCCTTCAGAGCAAAGGTCATTGCAATGGGTAAATGATCACTAAAACCCACTGGCATACATCTATCAAAATAATACTCCTGAGGGCAAAAATAATCTAGAACACTTCACCCAGTTTGGGTAATAAAGGTATACTGTCCATCTGGGTCCATACTAGTGGTTCCATTTAAAACCTTCCAACATCTCATATAAAGGAACTTTAGAAATTTTGCTCCCTGAGAATTCAGTTCCTTGTCCCTGGAGACTCGCAGAGGACAAAAGAAGTTGTCCAAAGGATCAGCTCCCAAAATCTTGGCCTGTCTATCAAGGCTATCTCCGATCCTGGCATTAAAATCCCCACCAGTAAGTGAATAATATTTATTGAATGTGCTGCATTTCTTTAGAACAGTGGTTCCCAGCTCAGGTGGCAAGGATGTGCCTCTTTTTGGATATGCCCTGAAAATGTAGATGATTATAGTTGCTCAGTGAACTGTGTGGCCCTTCACGTCCCCACTGCAGATATTCTAATGAATATTAAATAAATAATATTTATTTAATATAGGTGTAATGGATATTTAATAGTTCAATTAATACCCACTTAATTTTGTTTTTGGTTACATGCAAGAAGGGTTTCCAGTATTACATTCATAGTACATGCTGGGCATGTGGAGTATATTGATACGTGACCATGGGACCAAGGGTGTCCTTGAGCTCCCCAAAATGTTGGCATCCTCTGCTTTAGAGTAGTGTCATTGCTTTTCTACTCATTTGCATTTGTAGTTTTCAAATTACCATATTGTAATTAATTAAGTTTGTACAAAGGAAGAGTAGTTCTTGATTTTATGTAGTATTTTCTGTCACAGAGATAAAGCTCTTGTTCAAGGAGATTAAACTGGCTGATGAGAGAAGCTTTTCTTTGACCTTCCTGATACATAAATGCCTACAAAAAGATGTAAACATTCTTAGTGACAGAACTGAGATTATACTCAGGTAATCAAAAGAGCAAAGGAAAATGCAGGCTAAATGATCTTAGCATTAAAGAGCTTAGCTAGCAGAGCCTGCTTGTTAGATAACAGTGCTTTGGACAAATCAAAATTTGGCACCTCCACAAAGTTCCCTTCCAGCAGGGTCAGGCACAGTGCAGGCGGTTTGAGTCAATGGTGCATGCAGGTGGAAATGTTTGTTGTGGTGTCACCAAAGAAATAACAAAGGTAACTTTTTTTAGTTTGGTCTAGTGGCCCCCAGTAGGAAAAAGGTTGCCCACCCCTTGTTTTAGAGTGCCCATACCACTAGACCAAACTAGGGGCATAGCCCTCGCAGACCCCAAAAGGCTGTCTCTTGTTCAGAATGAAAGTAGTGAAAGGGAGGGAGGGAATTAAGGGAAGGTAAGAAAGAGCAAAGCACTTGGTCTAGATTTAAAATATAAAGATGGGTGGGAGATAATGGCATAAAGGTATCCTCTCATGAAAACATTGAAAATAGATGCATGCAGTCTGGAAACATTTACTACCAAATATAATGCCATTTCTTCATCTCCTCCATTTTCTGAACCTTTCATCATGTGAGTTAAACTTCTTTCATTTTATGTCTTCTGTAAGCAACACTTCTGTTTGAGATAGAGACAACAGATGCCGAGTGGAATGCTGCTTCTATTGAAGTCAGACTTAAGGAGTAAATTATTATTTACTTATATCTGAGTGTATTTGTTTTTATCTCTTTCTCTTCTTTCCCTATAATTCTCTTCTGTTTTCCTGTTTCATATTTCTATCACCCTTTTTGTTGTCTACACGTTTCTTTTTTCTACCCTTTAACTCTCTTTTTAAAATCTCTTTAGCTCTTATACTCAGTTCCCTCCCTCTTCTTTCCCTCTATATTAGTTCTTTATTGTCTTTCCTCCTCTGCTTAACACTGCTGAGATTGCCTCTGTCCCTCATGGTGGGCTGATTAGTACCTACAAGATGAGGGGAAATACTTTTCATAATTATTTATATTATTATTTCATAATTAAAGCAGAGCTTCCTCTTCAGCAAGTAATGTAATCGGAAAACATCAGTACCATGTGCTTTGACCTTGGAACTTGCCTTCTTGACACTTCTTTAGATTCTTACTCAGCACCTTGTAATTGGCTGCACCTGTTCTGCCGTTTGAGGTTAGATGCTCTTGGTGCATGACGCTTTGAAGGGTTTCAAGTGCAACCTTGACCGCAACACAAAGATGCCTGACTCAGGCTGGTTTTAAATGACCACACTATACCATTCCAAACTCTCTCTTACCGACTTGTCAGAATGATGTCATCAGCATAATCAGTCCAGATTCTGTGACTGAATATTTACGGTTGTGACGTTCTATTCGAGTATTCCTTTCCTGGATGTCTAAGGATTAGAACATTCTACCTGTTCACACGGTACAAATGACTGTGGTATAACATTCTTTATTTAGAACATTCCAATAAAACCTTGAAAAAGGTGTTTGACAAAAAGGTCTAAAACCCGGAAGCAAGCCCGAAGCATCATGAATGTTAACATTCCATCTATCTCGACAATCGCCTTCAGAACGACATAAAAACACTAGAACATTCTAAATATCTAATTTAAAAACAGCTTCAGACACCCATGACCACTGTTTTTTCTCTTTTGACATTGAACAAAATACTATGGCCTGTATGGTCTGCATGTGTTTCAAGCCTGGAGTCAGAAAAGAAAGGGCTCGGCGCCTAGCTGATTATTTCAAGAAGAAGACTATGTTGACACTCACTAAAGAATCCTTCGAGTTCCCTATCAGATTATGGCCTGCCGTATCTATTGACCTCAGTTCCATTCCACCATCTGGAGGCTTCAGATATGTTGACTCTGGATAACTCCTCTTGACACCAAGTCATGGAGCCCAATGTTTGGCCACTTTTGGCAGATGTACGTAGTCCTTGGTCACTGCAGGCTTTCAGACTGGAAATTACTTGGCCTTGATGGACAGATACAGCTTGACTTTCTGGGACACTATTGCCAGTATTGCCTCTGACTTTCTCGGCACCTTGCAGTTGGCTGCACATGTCTGCCCTTAGAGGTCAGAGAGTAAATGTGGATCTCTTGATTCAGTTCCCTTATATTTATTAGACCACACTAGGTGTCTTCACATAGACAGCTGCCCCGTCTCTGCCCCACCTCATCCCTGGGTGGGCTATCCATTTAAAGGTGGCCCGCCAGTTGTGCAGGCAGAGCAGAGGTGGGGCAGGCTGTCCCTGCTCCAGGGCTGACCCGCCGGTGGTGCTCTGGACGGAGCACGGCCAACAGAGTGACTCGGGAAGCCTAACCCTGGGGAACCAGTTGGAGGTGGGGCTGCCGTCCGACTGCTTGGCAGACAGCTGAGAGCAGGGCTGCAGCAGCTGTCTGCCAAGCAGTCCCCAATGCTGTGGTGTGAGGGAGGGATGCCCCACTGGCAGACTGTCTACTTCGGCAGCTGTTGGGTCCATTTAAAACAAACCCAGGCGCAGCTGCAAGCAGGCAGATGTGGGGGTGCATCCCTGGACTGCTAGTAACGATATTCTGTTTCATTACTATCAGAATATTTTGGCCAAAGCTAAGATCCAGAGAGAGCATAGTCAATAAATACATGGGATGATCAGAAAGAATGTTGCACACACAACTTTGAGCTTCAGTATGTTTGCTGCAAAAGCAGTTATGCTGTCACTTATTTTCACTTCAGTGTTAAGGGTAGGGGATTTAATTTTCGTGCAGTGCAGATCAGGTAAGTCATCTGTCTGCTGCAATCCATCTGCTTCCTTATGCACTCCACATCAGTAGAATTTTTGCCCACTGTTGCAAAATATATAAGTAGCTGGTAGTTTCCAATTAATATAGAGGATGCATGCTGGAGGGTCTTTATGTTAGTTACCTCTAGTTGATGCTTTGCACTTTCCCCAAGAGGAAGATAAAAGAATTCTGCTTGACTTGTGCTTTGAATAGAACATTAGAAAGCAAGAATATAAGTTAGGAGGGAGAGAAGATGAAAGGCGAGACATGATTAGGTGTACAAGTATTGCAGAGGAAGTAATTAAAACCCTAGATAGATTTTACAAGAATTCAGGACCTGCAGAAATGTCCCACTCTACTTGTAACTTCCTGATTGTGCATTTTATTATATTATACCAGTGCCCTCTAGCATTACTATAGTGAAGGGTTCATCATTGCTTTTACTTTAAAGTCTTACTATCCGTTGTTTAAAGTTCATTCATAAAAGATTAGCCCTGGGCTGAAATTTTTCATGTGGCATCTCAGCCATAAAAATTTATTTTACCATTAAAAATTGGATTGGTCATTTGTAACTTACAGTCATGCAAACAAAAAGCATTTTCAAATAGTGAGTCGCTGTTTCTTAAGTTAGTTGGATGTAACACATAAGTCTAAAACCTTATTCAGGCTATGTCTGTTTGTGAAAGTTAACTGTAATAGTGTACTAGCTCTTTTAATGTGAAAAACAGTTTATGCCACATAGAACTGGGTTTACTGAACATCTGCAGGGATTTTGGAAAACTAAAGTTTCAGAAGAATTTTTGCTATATAGATTTCAATTACTGTCACCTAGATGGAAATAGTTCCTGAGCAGCTGTTATGGCATGGCTTATCAAAACTATACATATTGGCACAGCAGACAGTAGACTCCACATTTTGATAATTTCCAAAATGCATATTCACAATGTAGGCTTTAATATTTCTACAGATCAGATAAGGCTACAGTCCAATTTCCAAGTGGTTTTGTCATTTTGTACTTGGCAAGAGCTTTTGCTGGAAGAAAAACTAATTGAAGCGACAAGAACAGAGAAGCTATTTCTAAAACAACCTCTTAGTGTTTGTTCCAAGCTCATTGCTGATGCATTACCTGATTGACGGTTTGATCCTCAAAGTGCTGCTCAGTGACTTCAGTGGGGCTTGTATTGGTACATCACTTGGAAGATGAGTCTGAGAGTCCTTGTAAGATTTTCTAATATAGAACAGAATGAAATTGCTGAGTTGTTAATATTCTCTCACTCAAATTTTAAATTTGTTTTTACTCACCCTTTTATCATTTGCCAACACTTCCCAAAGGAGACAGGACACTAAAGATTAGGTTTAAATGGCTGCACTCTTTATTAAAGCCAATCATAATTAGAATAGGTGGGGGAAAATCATCTAGTGCGATTCAGGTCCAGTATTTAACTGTCCATCAAACCAGAAACACAGGGGAGGTTTTGATATACTCTCGATTACCACCCCATTCTCAAACACAACGTCTCCCCCCCTTTCCGCAGCACAGGCCATGGGCGAGGGGGACCAAAG
Organism: Sphenodon punctatus; assembly: GCA_003113815.1. Classification (NCBI taxonomy): domain Eukaryota; kingdom Metazoa; phylum Chordata; class Lepidosauria; order Sphenodontia; family Sphenodontidae; genus Sphenodon; species Sphenodon punctatus. The sequence continues at coordinate 1,823,484 of QEPC01008677.1, read as the reverse complement.
TCCTTCCAGACCTGAGAAAGGTGCCTGCAGGCTGGGGACCATACCTGTCCCTACCACCCTCACTGGACAGTGGACACCCCTCCCAGGGAGGCTACCCCACCGCTTGCCGTACCCTGCTTTTGCAGTAGGTGTGGCCTCCCCATCTCTTAAGGAGATGACTTGTACTTATACTAATTCTATTCTAAACTCTAAACTGCAGTACTGGACCCCTGCCACTGAGGGGTCGCCAGAACTACCTGGACAAGCCCGACCCCCAGCTACCTAACACATATCCAGTACTTGAACTAGCTTCTCCTTCAGGGCTTCCAGGTAGCAATCGTTCCCCTCAGCAGACAGATGCACTCCATCCCAGCAGTACAGCTTGGGCTGCTTATGCGACAGGGCGTAGTTGTGAATACTCTCATAAGAACATAAGAAGTGCCATACTGGGTCAGACCAACAGTCCATCGAGCCCAGCATCCTGTCTCCGACAGTGGCCACTTGCGGAGGCCTGGGGCAAGCACCCAGCAGGTCACCATGCTATCCATTCCCAGTGGGTCATCCCCAGGCTCCCGACAGTAAAGGGTTTTGTTCCCCAATCCTATCTGGCTAATAGCTGCTAATGGAACTATCTTCCAGAAACTTATCCAAACCTCTTTTAAACTCAGCTATACTGCTGGCCTTGACCACCTCCCCTGGCAGTAAATTCCACAAACTAATTGTACGCTGAGTGAAAAAATACTTTATTTTGTCTGTTTTTACTCTGCCACCTGTGAGTTTCATGGAGTGTCCCCTAGTTTTAGTACTAGTTGAGAGGGTAAATAACCGTTCCCTGTTTACAAGTTCCACACCACTCATGATTTTATAGACCTCTATCATATCTCCTCTCAGCCGTCTCTTTTCCAAGCTGAAGAGCCCCAACCTATCAAGCCTCTCCTCATACGGGTGCTGTTCCATACCCTGGATCATTTTTGTTGCCCTTCTCTGTACCTTTTCTAGTTCTGCTGTCTTTTTTGAGATGAGGTGACCAGAACTGCACACGATATTCAAGGTGCGGTTGCACCATTGATTTGTATAGAGGCATTATACAATGTTGGCCTTTCGACGTATCTGCAAGACTTGGCTGTTCGCCCAGGCCTTTGGAGGAGAGGGTGGGGGGGTTAATTTTTTTGGGGGGGTGTTTTAAATTTGTTTTTAATTATGATATTGTAGATTTTTTATGCTTAAAAATTGTTTTATATTGTGCTAGAAGCCGCCCCGAGATGCTGTAGGCATAGGGGGGACGGCATATAAATACAATGAAATAAATAAATAAAATAAAAAATTATGACATCCTCAGTTTTATTCTCTATTCCCTTGCGAATAATTCCTAACATTCTCCCTTCCTAAACCTGCCAGCCACCTGCCTGTGTCCCTATTGATGGTCCTCCAGGTTCTATCTATCTTCCTTGGGTGTACCCCCCTCGCCCCAGGACATCCGCTCTACTAGGTCAGTACAGACAATATGAGCAGATGTGAAGAGCTTCTGTATCTCCCACACATCTCTATTGATGCTCTTTATCAGTTAGACACCCTTCAACTGGGGGATGTCATTCTTGCCTAAATGCAGGACAATGACATCCAGTGGGGGGCCCTTGTGTGGCACCTGGAGACTGGGCATCAGCTGATGCCACCTCATGCCGCTACGCCCCTTCCATCGACTTTCTGCTTGTGCTGATAAGCCCAGCTGGGTCCCCCGCCGGATCTGGCCAGCCACTTTGCCCGCCCAGCATACCAGGCTATGACTGATGATCCAGACTTGCCTTCGACAGTGAGGGGGAGCACCTGAGGAAAAAAATAGGCAGTTCAGCACTGGCAGTGGGAGGGGGCGTGCTGGACATAGAACCGGAAGGCCACCAATGGCCCACCGCTCGTATGCCCCTGTCCGTCATCCCTGCTACCACCACAAAGCTGGTGCTCGCTATGCGAAATGAGTGAGTTCGGAATTCTGCTGCTGGCAGACCCAGAATGACCAGTGCAGCCCTCAGGACAGCTGTAAATTGGTACCTGGTCAAAGCCCCACCTCTGGCATGCCTAAAGGGGGGGGCAGATGTGTGGGGTCAGATGGCAGGGTATGCCTCCACCATACATACAGGGCACAACTCTGGTGTTCCAGCCCTGTTGTTTAGCCTGACCACGTGCCCCCTGCCTCTCTGATGGGTTTTGGAGCGGTGGATCCGCAGGGACAGTGCTGACAGACCAATCTGGACATAATAAATTCTAAGCACCCTATCTGTAGTGTCCTTGGTTGATTTGGCCACAAGCTCTCTTATGCGGAAGGCCCGCCCAAAATGCTAGTTTGAACACTGAACTAAACAAACAAACCTCGTAAACGTCAAAACAAATTCGGGGGAGGGCCCCACATATTTCCAGCAGCAAAGGGGATAATGGGGATCCTTCAGTTGGGGGTACTACCTTGCTCCCGGGACCAGCTTTCTTATAAGCGCCTGGTGAAAAAATCCCTGTCTATGTGGGCGCCCGGCGAGGTTGCTCATGAACTCCAGTGCTGCCAGTTTACCGGCTATGGTGCCTGGCACCTCCCCTCTCCACCTCAGGTAAAGGGCAAATTGGAGCATCTGGGGTTCTGTGATTGGGAAGCCCGGCTCCCACCCTTGAAGAAACCGGTATTGCTGGAATTCGCGGAACGCTCTTTCATAGGCAGCCCTTGTTCGTGGTGCCAAGGGATTCCTAAATGGCGGCACACAGCTCTAGGACCCAGGGCTCCACACTGATGGCAGCAGGGGCTCTGGGGTCACCCTGGCTTGTGGTTCCAGCGAGTGGAAACGCTCTATCTGGAAGTGAGATGGTGTTGGCTACACCGTTGTCAATACCGCAGACATGCCTGGCTTGAAACAATATGTTAAAGTTCGGACAGGTGAGCACAAAGGATCTAACCAGCTTCATGACCCATGGGAACAGCGAGGACTGTGTTTTTATGATGTGTACAATGGCCTGGTTTTCACATCAAAAGAACACCTCGCTCCCCCCTAACTCTCTGCACTTATCGCCCTCCATACTCCAGCCCGTGTACTTCGCTCCTCCTCTGTCCCTTCCATGCCTTCCCTGCTCCCCTAAGCGCCTTTGTCCCTTCTCACTTGCTGCCCCCCATGCCTGGAACTCCCTCCCTGTCCACAACTGCCTTGCCCCCTCCCTTCATACCTTCAAATCTCTCCTTAAAACTCACCTCTTTCGCTCTGCTCTGTCTGACTCTTTATCCTGCTGAGCCACTATTCCTATACCTACGATCAGTTTACCCTTATCCTTGCAACATGGACCTGCCTGCTGTCATTCTCATCGTAACCAAGTCAAGTACGTGCACTTGAGACCTCGCATCTTCATGAATGTTAGACCCCTTGTCTCTCCCTCTGTTCCCCT
>QEPC01008677.1:1795076-1817482 GCA_003113815.1 Sphenodon punctatus | reverse complement strand
GCATCTTCATGAATGTTAGACCCCTTGTCTCTCCCTCTGTTCCCCTTCCTAAGTCTCTCCCCCAGCTCCTGTCTCTCAGATTGTAAGCCCTAGGGGCAGGGACCGTGTCTATTTTATTACTTTGTAAAGTGCCAGGTACCCTGCTGGTGCTATATAAATGTTTGTTAATAATAATAATAATAATAATGTGGTTCATGAATTCCGTCAGCCATAGGTGGACTGCCAGCACAATGGGAAAGAGCTCCAGGAAGATGAGGTCCTTGGTGACCCCGGACTTGGTCCATTTGGGTGTCCCCACCTGTTCCTAAAAAATACCCCAAAGCCAAAACCACCAGCTGCATCAGAGTACATCTAGAACTCTGCCTCCAGCAAAAATTGATCCCTCCAAAAACTAGTCCCATTAAATCCTGCTAGGAAGACCGCCGACATCTCAAGGTCATCCTTCATTTCCTTGGTGAGCCTGATGTGGTGGCAAGGAGGAAGGTTGCCCTCAAGTTTAGTGTAGAGGTGGGACAGGAAGGCCTGCCCTGGTGCCACTACCCTGCATGCAAAGTTAAGGCTCCCAAGCAATGATTGGAGGTGGCAGACCATCACCTTGGTTGCCCTTAGGCACTCGTCAACTTTGGCCCGGAGGGATCTCAATTTGTCCTCCGGTAGGTGAGAGATGACTGCCACCGTGTCCAACTCTATTCCCAAAGAAGTCAACCTGATGGCTGGTCCCTCCGTCTTTTCCGGTGCCAGGGGAATGCCCAATTTGTCTGCCACGCACTGGAAAAACTGCATCAGTTCGCAGGATTCCCTTGTGCCAGCCTGTCTGATGAAGAGGAAGTCATTGGTGACCTCCCCTGTATCGGCATGCTGCTGTACCACCCACTTGACCAGGGAGCTGAATCTCTCGAATGCTGAACAAGAGATGGAGTACCCCATTAGCATGGCCTTATCATAGTAATAATGCCCCTGAAAATGGAAGACAGGTAGCGGGAAACTCTCTGGATGGACTGGGAATAGGCGAAAGGCGGACTTAATGTTGCACTTCACCAGAATGGCTCCCTTGCCACAGTGCATGAACAGTGCCACTGCCAAGTCAAAAGACACATAGTGAACTCATGTAAGTTCCTTGGGTACGGCGTCATTCATCGACCTGCCTTGAGGGTGGGAGAGGTGGTGGATCAATCAGAATTCACCTGGGGCCTTTTGGGGGACCACCCCCAGGGGGGAAAATCACCATGTTGGGCAAGGGGGGTGGGAAAAGGCCATGCACCCTGCTGTCCACTTGTTCTTTGTCAATTTTTGCCTGGACGATGTGTTCCATCCCCACCATGGATTTCAAGTTAGGGGCAACCCTATGCTGCTGGACAGTATTACCGCTGGGATCCTAAAACCTTTTCTAAATCCCTCAATGATGTATCTAATCTGCTCCTAGTCGGGGTGCTGCCAAAGGGCCAGCTCAAGCTGCTGAGTCATAACCGGTGTTGAGGCTCTTCCTCGAGCCCAGCATTGTCCCCCCCCCCTCCGCCCCTTCCTGCGGGCCTGGGGTTCGATTGTCCTTTTGCCCAAGGCTTGGCACGGGGGCACCCGGAGGTTATGTGGTGCCCCGTGCAATTTGGGCAGGTATGCCAAAACTTTAAAGCCGCGCAGGAGCATTTCCCCAATTGGCTGTACTTCCAGCACTGTCCCGTGGCATTCCCTGCTGCCTTTTTTCCTTTATCTCGAAAGGAATCAGTGGCAGATGTGGCACCTCCCTTGGCCAATAAGTGGCCACTGTCTGATCTGGAGGTGTTGCCTGTACTGCTCATACAATTGAGCCATTAGTCATTAACATGGAGGTCCCAATGGAGGCCTGGGGTGTAGGCTGTCCTATGCCTGAACGCCTCATCATACGGAAGCCAGGCCCCAGAGGGGCCTGACTCATATGCACGATCAACTATGTCAGCATACTTGAGAAGGTTTGTGGCCCGGCCAGGGTACGCCTGTATCACATACACACACACACACACACACCGTGGTAAATGGAGAACGCTGCGGTCCAGTTGGACCAGTTCCTCTTGGCCTTGGGGTGCTTGAAACATTCCTCTTTTTTTGTTGTCCTGCTCAGCTGGATCCACAATGGATCGCTGAACAGGAGGGCAAATATGTCGATGTATTCCCCTCGCCAAATCTGCTTGCGGGTGGCCGGGAGAAGGTGATCCCCTATGGGGGCAAAAACTTCAGAATACCCTCCCACCCCACCCCCCATCCCCACTCTGCTGGAAAGGCAGAAGGGTCATGGCTGTCCTGGACTGAGAAAAGTATGGTCAGGGACCCGAGTTGACTGCATTGCTGCAATTTCCAGTGATTTTCGCAGAATCCGCCAATCCTCGCAGAATCCTCACAGAATCAGCCAATCCTGACCATGACCCGAGGGTAAATAGGCCCCTGGGAGATGAATTGTGGGTGGGTGGGGTCTGAAGGCCCTATGTTTGCGTGAGGGAGGTGCTGAAATTCCAGAGGATTTGAGATGTGTTTGATTAGCAAAGTTGTGATTCTATGTCAAACCTATTGCAAACTTGCTTCCCAGCATGCATAGTTATGCAAATCAACTTAATTATGCAAATATTAATGCTCACGGTGAATTTGCAGAATTTGGCTTCACTGGTTGCAGCATTTATGATTTTTTGGTTCAGTCAACTCGGGTCCCTGAGTATGGTACTATATTCAGCTGCCCCGTGGGGGCGACCAGTGGGGACCAGACCTGCAGCACCTGGCCTACCTGGGGGGAGACATTACCCCACTGGCCCGCAGGGGGCTGCTGCTGTGATGAGTTAGCTCCGATGTCAGCCCTGGGGGCTGGGGAAGAAGGCACAGTCACAGGCACCCGTGTCCCGTTCCACCACAGGAGTTGGGTCATTCCCGTGCCGGATGTGAGCCCAGCCAGGGCCCTGCTATAGTTCCACTGGTGGCTCCAGCGGCCTGCGTTCCCACAGGCCAGGCCTGGGCTATCGCCCCAAAACCCATGGTGCCTGCCCCCTGTGAGTAGGCCCCTGCCTCACCTGAGTTATGCTGTCGGGTCAGGAAGGGCAGCTCATGATGGGCCAGTGGCTGTCGGGTCTGCTGTTCTGCCACTGTTTGAATGGCCTGCTCGATTGCCTCGATCCTCCAAAGGAGATCCTCTCTCTTCTGTCCCTGGGGATCCGAGTGTTCACCAGGCTCCTTGCTGTGCAGGGCTGGTGTGCCCCTAGAAGGGAAGAGAGGGGCTCCCCTGCCCTGCTGACTGAGTGTCTGCCGAGCAGGTGGGGGGCACTGGCGGCCTGTCCCATGGGGGAATCCCAGCGTGGCTCCATCAAGGGCTGGGCTGGCTGATGATCCAGAACGGGGGAAGCGTACAGGCCAAGTCCACTGAACAGGCCCCCAAGGGGGGACTGTCCCAGACCCCATGGGGCTGCCCATCCATGGTTCCCTGGGACCAGGATCCCTGCAGCCTGCGAGATCACCGGGGTAATCATCCACTGGGAGAGGGGGCCCAGGCATCAGAGGGGGGAATTCTGCCCGGTTGCCCTGGTTAGAGCCTCTCCTTGCAGCCCTGGGGGGGGGGGGGGGGGGGGGAACATCCAAAAAGCTGGCAGGGGCGCAATCTTGTGCCCCCCGCCTCAGCTGTGGGCCTGTCAGCCCTTGCCCTCTGCCCTGAGTGGGGAGAGGACCTCCCAGATGGCTGAAAGTCTCCCCCATGCTGGAGGGCCCCGGGAGTCTGTGACACCGGAGCCAGCAATGCTGGGGGCCGATCATGGGGTGCACCCACCCCTGATACGGAGAGCTCCTGGAGCAGGGCTTCACACCTTGTGAGCCTCGCATGGAGGGGGGCATCTGCCCCCCCCGAGGACTCGGGGGGGAGCTTCCACTGTGACCCCAACCCCCCGCAGCGCTATTAGGTGCCTCCACTGCTTGAGGGGCCACCGCCTGCCAGGCACCACACCTCCGGCTACTTCTGGTGGCAGTGACTTTCCTTTTTTCTTTCCCCATTGTGAGGGGGGGTAGGGATGTGGGGGGCCGGCTTGGCACCTACCATGGCCTCCTGAAACCCACCAGGTTGTTCAAGTTCTCACCAGTTGTCACTGTGTGCCTGATAGCCGGTACGTCCTGGGGGTGGGATTGTTGGGTCGGCCGCCAACGATGCAGGCCTGCAAGCCCAGGCCCTGCCAATGTCGCAGCAGCTGCTCCAGGTGCTGCTTGTTTGACTCCAGCCCGCAACTGAGGCTGGAACCATGGAGGAACCAGAAGAGTGGGCTCCGTCCCATCCCAGGGCAGAGTCCACGTGGCCTTGACAGCCCTATCCCTAGCTGCTAGGGTTGCTTAGCAACACTGGCCAGGTTTCTCTTACCCACCTGCACACTTTCCTTTCCTGTGCACTGATTTTCTCGCCCCCAGGGGATTTTGCAACCTGTGAGGGCAGGAATTCAGCCCCCGTCCTGTCTCCTTCTTTCAGGGGTAGCTCAGCAAGGAGCCTGCCGCCTCCCACTTTTCTGGGGTGGCAGAGGTGTTTAGTCAATGAAAGGTTCCTAAAAGTCACCTCTTTGTCTATTCTTTTGTCCAGGATATCCAGCAAGCATGCCAGTCTCTCAGATTTTACTGTGTAGCACCTCAGTTGGATGATTTCTTTACTTCCCCTGTGGTGTTGTTTTTTGCTTAGCTTATTTCTGACAGTTATGTTGCCAGGATAGAGAGCAGCATTGCCAAACCATTTCCATTCTGATCAATCTGTCTTCTAGGCATATGTCCCATCTAGACTGATGCCAACTGACTTGAGATGTATTACATTGGAAATTCCTCTATCTTGCTTTAGGGCATCCTCTAGGTTGGCATCAGCTTGCAGACTGGTGGCCGCAGTCAAATATGACCTTTGTAGGATCTGTGAAATTGGATTGCAGGATGTGACCAATCCATGCCACTTTGCAACTCTGTAGGCAACAATCCAAGAAGATAGTGGATACCCTGTTGCAGCCTGAATAGGTATATTTGTTCTGAGTTGGTACCACTGAATGCACTCTGTTACGTACAGATGTTTCATGTTGTCTGTATCTACTTTGTCAGTCAGCTTGGCTATCTTAGGTAATGTGTCTTTTCTGTAGCTTCATAGATTGGCTGATCCATTAATTTTATCTTCATGAAGGCTAGTCTGGCCATGACAAAATTATTTGTGTTAATTATTGATTTTAATTTCAACTTCAAAATTTACATAATTCCTGATTATAAAGCTGAGACAGTAGAATTCACCAGCTAGAACCAGGTAGTCTGTTCCTACTCTCATGTGGTTATCTTGGATTTCCAAAGGGTCAGCACACATTCTTTTCTTTTCAAACCAGCTCATCTTAAGGGTGAGTTTTGCTGCTTTTGTTTGAAGTATAGTCAGTATTTGTGTTAGCTGCTCCTTTGTTTCCAGTAAAAAAAATGTCATCAGAAAAATCCAGATCTGTCACAGACTGGCTGCCACCTGTGAATCAAAATGCATTTTCCCCATTATTTTCTCAAGCAGATATCTTGTGCAGCAGTTGAATAACTCTGGTACAATCACACAACCCTCCTCCACTCCTGACTTTTGGAATACTGAGCCTTCCAAGGCTGTCACAGTAGGGATGTGCGAACACCGGGGGGGGGTGTGTGTGTTCGGTGTTCGGCCCGTTTGGGGTTTGGCCGAACCCAAAACCATTTTGTTTGGCCCGTTCGGCCCAAATGGATTCGGGGGGGGGGGAACCCATTCAGGTGAGGGAATCCCCGGTTTTCCCTTCCCCCTCCAGGCTGCGCAGGTGGAAGGGGTGCCGGGGAGCACCTCCCCCCCTGCCCAGCCTCGTAAACCCCCCCCACCTCAGGATCGCCCTACCTGGTGGTGCCGGTGCTCCGGCTCTGGGTCCGGTGGCGGTGGGTCTGGCAGCGCTCCGGAGTGCTTCCAGGTTAAACCGGAAGGTCTAGTAGCTGCCTGAAGCACTCTGGAGCGCCGCCACCACTGGACCCACTGCTGCTACTGCCGCCACCACCACCACTGCCAGACCCGGAGCCCGACCTACCTGGTGGTGCTGGGGCTCCGGCGGCGGCAGCAGCACCATCAGGTAGGGCGATCCCTGGGGTGGGGGTGGGGTATAAAAAAAAATTACGAGGCTAGGCGGGTGGGGGGAGGTGCTCCCTGGTGCTCCTTCCACCCGTGCAGCCTGGAGGGGCAAGGGAAAACTGGGTTCCTCCCTGCCCCCCGCGCCTCTGCCCGAACCAGTTCGGAACCCGAATTTTGTTCGGCCTGTTCGGGTGGAGGGCGGTCCGGATTCGAGGTGTTCGCGAACGGTCCGAACACCCTGAGTTTGGGCCGAACCCCAAACTTCCGAACCACGTTCACACATCCCTATGTGACAGTAGTCTTGAGAAGGTGGCCATGATGGCATCTGCATTCATGAAAAGTAGACTAGGATAAGTCCTTATAGTAAAGATCTTTTGCATGGAAATTGGCCTGTGGCTTTGAAACTTATTGGCCAGCGTGTGATGTATGTCATCACTAGGAATGTTTTTCTCCTAGATAATTATTATTAATTATTATTATTATTATAAGCTTTTATATAGCGCCAGCGATGTACCTTGCGCTTTACAGAGAAGAAGACACGGTCTCTGCCTGAGAGCTTACAATCTAAAGACAGGGGGAGAGGAGACAGGGAAGGGGGAACAGAGGGAGAGACAAGGGATGCAACATTCATGAGGATGCGAGAACTCAGGTACACATTCTTGACTTGGTTACAGTACAATGGGAGTTTGCAGATAACAGATGGGGAATAATCCTGGGTGGGGATGATTAGCAGGAGTTAGGNGAGGAGGGACTTGAAGGTACGAAAGGAGGGGGCAAGGCAGATGTGAGCAGGGAGGGAGTTCCAGGCATGCGGGGCAGCGAGGGAGAAGGGATGAAGGCGGTTGGGGGAGCAGGGGAGGCGTGGGAGGGTGAGGGAGGGGATGGAAGAGGAGCAGACTCCTCAAACGGGTTCGGAAGGAGATCAGGGCAGAGAGGTAGGGGGGAGCGAGGTTGTGAAGGGCTTTGTAGGTGAAGACGAGGAGCTTGTGCAGAATATGCTCAGGAAGCCAGTGGAGAGGAGAGGAGAGGAGAGGAGAGGAGAGGAGAGGAGAGGCTGCACATGGTCAAAGTGATGAACTAGGTGGATGATCCTGGCAGCAGAGTTTTGAACAGAGATGAGGGAAGAAAGGTGAGAGCGGGGAAGGCCAGTGAGAAGGTTACAATAGTCAAGGTGTGAGATGACTAGGCCATGGATGAGAGTTTTGGCAGAGGAGACAGACAGAAAAGGGCGAATCTTAGCAATGTTGTGGAGGGAGAAGACGCAGGATTTGGCCACGGAGTCAATGTAGGGTTTAAAGGTAAGGTGTGAGTCGAAGATGAAGCCCAAGCTATGGGCTTGGGGGACAGGGAGGATGGAGACGCCGTCAATGGCAATTGACCGGGAAGAGGGAAAGGAAGGATTGGGAGGGAAGATAAGGAGTTCAGTTTTCGCCATGTTCAGTTTGAGTTGGTGTTGAGACATCCAGGAAGAGAGAGACAGTTGGTGTGACGAGCTTGAACAGAGGGGGAGAGGGAAGGAGTGGAGAGATAGAGTTGAGTGTTGTCATTGTATAGGTGGTATTGGAAACCGTGTGAGGCAATGAGTTTGCCTAGGGATTGGGTATAGATAAAGAAGAGGAGAGGGCCAAGGACAGAGCCTTCAGGAAGCCTGACCGAGAGGGGTATGGAGGAGGAGGGGGCGGAGTTAGGAACTGGAAGAGATTCATTGAAGGAGTGGTCAGAAATGTAGGAGGAGAACCAGTCGAGGACAGAGTCCCGGAATCCCAGGGAGTGAAGCGATTCAAGCAGGAGGGAGTGGTCAACAGTGTCGAAGGCAGCAGAGAGATCAAGGAGGACAAGAATAGAGTAAAGGTGGTTGGATTTAGCCACAAGAAGATCGTTGGTGATCTTCGCAAGAGCAGTTTCAGTGGAGTGAAGGGGGCGGAAGCCAGATTGGAAGGGGTCATGGGAGGAGTTGGCGGAGAGGAAGTCAAGGCAATGGGAGTAGACAACGTGTTCAAGGAGTTTGAAAGCAAAAGGGAGGAGCAAAACAGGATGGTAATTAGAGGGTTCAGAGGGATCCAGAGTGGAAACTACTTGCTGTTGAACGAAGGACTGCATTACTATCTAGGCCGATTACAGAGAGATGTATGAAAGACTGTGGATGTTTATAAACAAGATGATAGCTTGCTGGAGTCCATGTTCAGTTCATGCAGATCCCGGGCAGGCCCCTGTGTGCATGTCATGTGCTGGCAGCAGCCGCCACCACTGGCCGCCCCACTCAGCGCTTTCCCTCTCTCCGACCCTGGCTCTGTTTTAGTCAACTCTTATTCAAAGCAACTAAATACATACATACAAAATAGAAAATGGCTGGCTAGGCAGCAGCACTTCTGAAAGGAATCTGGTGTTATATATAGGTTTAGACAACAAAATGAATGAGAGAAAAATTTGATGATGTAGCCAAAAAGGCAAAAACCATTTTGGATTGTATGAACTGAAGCATAGTGTACGTCAAGGGAAATCATTGTGTTGGGCTCATCATTCTAACAATGTCAGTGAACTGAAGAGCAACAAAAATGGCTGTAGGAAACCAGGAATGTTTAGCATAGAGAAAAGAAGACTAGGGGTTCACTTGCACATTGTTCTCCCAGTGAGGGCTGGAGGGGGGGTTAATCTGGCAGGGAGCATAGCCTGGCACACATTTCCCTTTGCCTGCCTCAGCATTACCCTTTTTCCTCCAGCCTGTATTCAAGCCCTCACATTCAGTCTTCTTTGAACTGATTTTGTAGCTTTAACCTTTTGCTTCTTTGCTCCTGGACTCTGATTCTGATTCTGTCACCTCCTAGGCACTGACTTTGATCCCTGGTCCTTGGATTTTGAACCCCCTTTGGTTCCTGACTATTGACGCTGCTCTGACTTGATTCTGCTACCACCATACTCTCACCTTGTGGCCTGCTCTTGCATGAATTTAGCCTGACAGCCTATTTGTAGGTGTGCTACTAATCTAGTGGATTTAAAAATCTGCTTTTAGAAACCTCATGCGGGTGACATTTAGACGCGCCTCCCCGCACCAGAAGTCGCCTGGCTGCCATTGGAAACAGTGGTGCCAGGCAGCTTGTACATTCTTTTGAAAACCGGATTTGCAAAACCCTGATATAGAGGTTTTACAAATCTGGTTTTCAAAAGAATGCATGAGATGCACAACTCTGCTGTTTCCAATGGCGGCCGGGCGACTACCAGTGTGGGAAGGCACATCTAAATGCTGCGAGTTATCTAAAAGCAGATTTTAAAATCCACTAGAATTGTGGCATGTCTCAAAGCACTCCTAGGCTTTCCACGTCCTGGTTGCCTAGCAGCTGTTATAAGCAAGATGGCGCACCATTGTTCTCTCTGGCTGCTGAGGATAAGGCCTGCTTAAAATGAAGATGATGACAACAGTTATTAGGCTAAATACAGTACTAGGAAAACTTTTCTAACCATAAGGACACTTGGGCAGTGAAACAAACCAGTTTCTCTCAAACTTTTTAAACTCCACTCCCCTTCTTGTTACCTGTGGTAGTCGAGGCCCCTTCCCTCATCACATGCACATACATACACCTTGCTCTCCCTGTGTCCCCCCACCCCCCTTCATACCCTCATGTTGCTTCTCCTCTCTCCCTTGTTCTCTAACTCTCTCCCCTACGCCTTGCTACTCTAACATTTTGGAAATCTGATGACTAATCATCAGAGTGGAACTATGTTTGCCAACTGTGCTCCTTCTCACATCCTACTCCAGAATATCTTTTGTGCGCCCTCTCATTCTAATCGGAGAACCATTGGATAGACTACGAAGGGAAGTTGTGGAGCCTCCATCACTGGAAGTTTTTTATTTAATCTGTTTTTAAACATCTCCTTATGAACAGTCGAGGCACAACTAGTCTTGCTTAAGGGCAGGGTATTGGATTAAGTTCTCTTCTAGCAATGAAGTGATTTAAACTCTTTAGTGTAGGATCACACCCTTAAATATTTTAGTTTAAAATGCTTGCATTTGTTTGGCCTAAATTTTCCTTTGCTCATTTCCATCCCGTTCCTACTAGTAACATCCCCTGGGATGACCCTGAACAATTCCTTTCTTGCTATGTTGTACAGCAGGTGGTTATTGTATTCCCTATAGTCATCATTAGACCAAGTCATATATATGAATGTTCTCCTCTTTCCTCACAACATATGCCAATACCACCAGCTTTTTCATCATCAATCTCCTCCTGATTTCCTCCTGTCTGCTGGTATTGGAGGTGCTCAGAACTGTGCCGTTCTAAGTGCAAACCTTGTCAGCAAGATAGAGAAAGCAGCCCAGTTCTAATCTAGTCATGGGACTAGATAAACTGATGATAAAGATGGGGCAGAAATGATGATGTGATAAAAAAGAATAGCTATTTCCAGCTGTGAATAAAATTCCATTTGTGCATTTATTTCGTATTTATCATGACTTTGTTATCTTCTGTATAATTATATTTTTCAGATTTGTATTCTAATGCATTACAGTGGATTGAAGTTTATAGTTATTGGATGATAATTATCTAGCGTTTTAAAATCCCGTTTGAAGACTAGTGTCAAACTCATTTTATTCCAGTCTAATAAACTTCTTTTGCTTTTCTTTTTTTAGGGGAATTGCCATTGGCTTTATGCTAACGCTTCCCTACTACAAATCTGGAGGGCATAATTCTAGTAGAGTTACAGCATTGTGCAACTGGAGTGATAGTGGTAAATCAAGTCCCTCCCATGCACATGTTTTTTTGTTTGTATATTTATTTATATCAAGTGTTTCTTTATATACTTCTGTTAGTAGTTACTATGCATTAACAATTCCATCTAAACTCTCCTTATTTAAGCAAATTAAACCGAAATAATTAGGATCCCAATTGAATCAGATGGTGGAAGTAGCACTGATTTTTGTCTTCCTTTCCATTTTAGAATTGTAGTTGAGGAGTGAATCATTTATTCCTTAATAGCTTTCTTTTTCTCTAGTATATTTTAATACTCGTGACAAGCTTTTACAAGCCACCCCATGAGTCTTAAACCCCTTGGCTAGCATTAATTTTTTTGCTGCCCTTCTTCCCCCCCTGTAACCATTTACTGACTCTAGATTGTTCCTTCTTCACAAATCCATTTCCAGGTCTGTGGCTTTCTTTTTAACCCTCAAATCTGTTTGAGTACTGGGCTACATGGAGACATATTGACCAAGCAATATTGTGTTGGTTTATGTTTTGGTTTACAGAAAGCTTGAAATGTTTTAAAATCTAAGTCAAATTTGGTTAGAAATTAACACAAATAAGGTGGGAAATGTTTGAAAGGTTTTATTTATAGGGTAGAGTAGTAGTAAATAGTGATTCATCAGCTTATAGAGAGCAGGGCTGGGTTAAAGCATGTGGGGACCCTACACAAAGCCAAACTTTGGAGCTTCTCACCCAGGCCACCTGCTCCACTTCATGCACACACTCCGTTCCTTCACTTGAATTCTGCTCCAATCTGCTTCATCTCTCCTGGTTCCCCATGCTTGCTCTGCTTCTTGCCTGCCACTGCTCAGATGCCTCTCTCCCAGCTGTTCCCTATAGTGCCATCCTCTGTTTGCTGCAAGGGCATAACTATAATAGGGACAGGCGGTTCAGCTGCACTGGGGCCCATGAACCTGAGGGGGTTCCTGGTGCAGCTGTATTTCCTGCCACTGGGAGCGCAGGTGGAAGCAGGGGCATAGCAAGACTGGGGAGGGTCCGGGCTCAGCCCACAAATATGCCGCCCAAGGGTTACTCAGAAGTAAATCAAAAACAAACCACAGTGTCCAGAATAATTAGAAATTTGTGACAATGTTATCTTGCTGAAGAGGGGTGGGGCTGCTAGTACCAGCCCCTACCTTGTTTCTGGCTGTGTTGAACCCACTGCTCAGAGTCCTCGCAGTCTGGACTCCATCTGTTACCTCCTCTTGCTGTCTCCCACATCAGTCAGGCTCCTCCAAAGACAAATCCCAGTGAAAGAGGGGAAGGGAATGATTATAGCTTTCCAGCCATGGAGAAGGGAAGTTGGGGGCCGAAAATAAATGGGGGAGGGTGTCTCTGAGTAACTTCAGTGTGTGTC
Source organism: Sphenodon punctatus (assembly GCA_003113815.1). NCBI lineage: Eukaryota > Metazoa > Chordata > Lepidosauria > Sphenodontia > Sphenodontidae > Sphenodon > Sphenodon punctatus. The sequence continues at coordinate 1,805,316 of QEPC01008677.1, read as the reverse complement.
CCCTTGGCTTATCAGTGAAGTATGAATGCAGAAGAGCAGCCAGGGGGGCATAAGGGGGCTTGCTTGGGATGGGTGGTTGCTGATGTGAGAAACTGGGGGTGCAAGAGTGTTTGCTGGTGGGAGATGGAGTGTGGGGTGCAGGTAGGTGGGAGGGGCTATGAGTGCAGGTGGGTGGGGGGCTGAAGGAGTTGCAGTGGGGCAGGTGGGAGGGGCTAGGGATGCAGGTGTGTTGGAGGGGCTGGGGGAGTTGGAGTGAAGGGTTCAGGTGTGGCTGGGGTGCAGATGGGTTGGAAGGGCTGCGGGAGTTGGAATAAAGGGTGCAGGTGGGAATGTAAGGGGTGCAAGTGTGTGTGAGGGAGTGCATGGGGGTGCAAGTGGAAGGGTCTAGGGGTGCAGGTGGGTGGGAAGAACTCAGAGAGATGGACTGGGGGTTGTAGGTGGGAGGAAGTGGGGTGCAGCAGTCTTGGGTGGGGTGTGGGGGTTGCAGATGAGTGGGTCAGCAGGGCTGGGGTGAAGAAGGGTTGTCCGGGTGGAAATAGAAAGGGTTATAGGGGGACTTGGTATAGCCCAGACTCAGGGAGAATGGACACACCTCAGCTGAAAGTATGTGTCCCATGTAAGCCACCTGATGTTGTTTAAGTTTAATCTTTTCTGTGTTGAGCTTGATGTTTTGTTTCCTGCATCTCTCTAGGAAATGGCGTAGGTTGTAGTCATGATCTGTCTCTGCTTCGTCATTGGTGGCCCCTTCTCCATAAATTAGAATGTCATCTGCAATTACCTTCATGCCTGGCAGCCCTTCCAGGGCTTGATGTAGCCGCCTTTGGAAGATCTCAGGCGCCGGGGGAGATGCCCATGGGCATGCGTAACCACCTGTACCTTCCAAACGGTGTAGAAAAGGTGGTTAGTCTGCTCGAGGCCTTGTCTAGTGGGATGTGCCAAAAACCATCCTTCACGTCACACATTGTGAAGAAACGTACCCTGGATAAGTCAGGTAGTATGTCCTCTATTGTGGGAAGTGGGTAGTGTGCCCTCTTGAGTGCTTTGTTAAGTGGCCTAGGATCAATGCAAATGTGGAGCTTACCTGATGGCTTTCGGACCACCAGCATACTGCTCACCCATGGTGTGTTGGCTTCTACTGGCTTAATGATGGCTCCCTCCATCAGGCTTGTAAGCATTTCCTTCACAGCCTTGTTGAGTGCCACGGGGATCTTTTGCCTGGGTAGGCATACCGGTGGTATGGTTTCATCGACTTCCAGGTATTCTGTGCCCTTTAGGCATCCATCAAATTCCATCACTACAGAGTTCCTTGTCATTCTACTGGGGTTTGCTTTGCCTACACTCTTGTTTTTCTGTTATTTTTTCCTCGCCTAATGTCCCTTTTTTCTGGCAACCTAGTGTGACTGTTTTCTGGGTGACACTGTGCACAGAATTGTGATGCTGTACTCTCACCAGGTCCATCCTTTGGATGGCTAGAGACCCCAACAGAGGGTGTAGTCCCTGTTCATCTACTACCACAAATTTAAAGTTGTATTTCTTTCCATTCTTGGGGTTTATTATTGTCACGTTGCACTTCCCTAGGTTGCACTGTGGTGTGGTTGTACATCACCAGTGTTCTTGAAGCTCTCCTGATCATTGTGTTGGGTCTCAGATCTTTTTTTCTGATTATGTTGTACATGGCTCCACAATCCAATTGAAACCGCACTTTGTTACCTACTAGCATTGAGGCAAAAATGGCAGCCTGCTTTTTTGCACCTACCACCCTCACCTGGTGGGGCTGGGGAATGATGGTTATGGACATCACCCTGTCTTCCTCATCTTCTAATTCTATGGAGCAGGTTTCACCCCCTTCTTGTACCAGTTTTACTTGTTGTGGCCTTCTGCCTGCCTTACACAGGGTGCTGAAATGGTTAGGTTTTCCACATGTATTGCATCTGTGCCCATATGCTGGGCATTTGTCTCTATTCCTCTCGTGCCTTCTCCCACAGGGGCAAATGCTCAAGACCACCGTTCTTAACGGATGGCCAGTGGACAAGGCTAGGGCCCCTAGAAGAAGAGAAGCATACTACCATTGCAAATCAGAACTGAGTGTCCAAGATGGACTAATATTTAGAGGATCAACAATAGTGATCCCAACTTCACTTCAACAAAAAGTATTAGAAACGATACACGCGTCACACATGGAGGTGGAAAGCTGCATAAGACTTACCCGAGACTGCGTGTACTGGCCTGGCATGGGAGTACAGATACGGGCATTCTGCGAAAGGTGTGAGACCTGCAGAGCAGACAGTACACAACAGCAAAAAGAGATGCTGTGGCCACATGACCCACCTACGAGACGCTGGGAGAAAGTGGGGATTGACCTCTTCACATGGATGGAGGGACAGTACCTGATGGTGGTTGACTACTACTCCAACCTCTGGGAAGTTGACAAGCTAGAAGACACCAGGTCCAGAGTTGTCATTGAAAAGCTAAGAGCCCATTTTGCCAGACATGGCATACCGGCCCAGCTGATGAGCGACAATGACCCTCAGTTCACATCAGTGGAGTTCCAGGAATTCACCCGGAACTGGGAGTTTGAACACATCACCTCGTCCCCTGCCTACCCACAGAGCAATGGCAAAGTGGAATCAGCAGTAAAGACAGCAAAGAGACTCCTCAGTCGAGCAACAAAGAATGGTAGAGACCCCTACCTCGCCTTCCTAGCTCATCGCAACACACCCACTCAGGGTTGTAGCAGCAGTTCGGCCCAGGCACTGTTGGGCTGCAGGACAACAACACTGATTCCCATGTCAAACAACCAACTTGAACCAAAACCAGAAAGTTACCGTCACCAAGAACTGCTCGCAGCCCAGCACAGGCAAACCAGATACTACAACAGGTTGGCACGAGACCTCCCCCCTCTGGAAACAGGCACACGTGGGGATCCAACCAGCAGAAGGCACCAACAACACATGGGCCAAGGGGATCATAGAGAAAACAGTAGCCCCCAGGTCATATGAAGTGACCACCCGAGAGGGACGCTCCATATGTCGAAATAGGAAACACCTACGAGTGAGACACAGCCAAGGGAGGCAGCCAGAGACCCAACTGCTATGACAGAAGGCACACCCCGGACTGACCAGGACAGGAGTGGGTGAGGATGATGACTACAGTCAGCAGCGTTTAAACGAGGAGCGGGAGTGGGTCCAGGGACTAGCAAAGGAAAATCCACCAACACAAAGAGACACATCAGACGACACAGGAGACGTCGAGATGCCCCCCCCCCAGAAGGTGAGGAGGGGGACCTGAACAGAGAACCAGACTCCCCAGCGACAGAGCGGAAGGGAATCCAAAACAGACAGTCCAGGGTGGGCCGCCTGCTGAGGGCACCTGGGTACCTATAGGACTATGTTACTGATTAGAGCCCATGGTAAAGATGAGGCTCCAGCAGTGGCCAAGTGCTAACAACCTCTGGCCACACACACACACACCACATCACCCTCGGGTGATAAAACATGGGGACTCTGGCCCAGCAGGTCACTAGAAGCTTCATTTCGGGTTTTTTCTTCTTCTTTCTCTCTTTTTTCTTCTTCTGTCTTTTGTGTTAATTTTGTTGATGATGTAGAACAAGGGAACATTTTTTTGGGGGGGAGGGGAAATGAGGAAAGATGTTATAGGGGGACTTGGTATAGCCCAGACTCAGGGAGAATGGACACACCTCGGGCCTGGAGGGACGTGGTACAGTCCAGCCTTGGGGGAGGGCTTTTCCCTGTCTCTCTGCTCACCCTCCCCCCATTTGGCTTTTCTTCTCTCCCGGGCAGGCACGCTAGCCACAGCAGCAACTAGCAATGGATTGCTCTTCATTTAACCTCTAACCATAAACGAGAAACTTAAATAAACCTCCCGGACTCCAAGTCTTCTTGTTACAGGGGGGAGTTAGTCTCCTGGGAGAGGCTGGGTGAAGGAGACTTAGGTGGAGGGAGATGGGGTTGTACAGGGGCTGGAGAGATGCAGTGGGGGTGATGATGGGGTGCAGGAGGGAGAATTGGGACCAGTGAGTGATAGGCAGGGACCTGTGTTCAATGTGTTTTCCCCGTTGCTGCCAATGAGGAAAATGCAGTGAACACAAGTCCCTAGTGGTAGGGCCCCATTCCATTTTCTGCACTGAAGCTCAGTCCAACCTAGCTATGCGTTTGGCTTGCTGCTCACTTCTCCCCAGCTTTCCTGGTACAGAGTTATGGTATAACGGCAAATTGAATTTACACAACTCATTCTTCAGATTATATAATCTAGGGATGTCAACTATGGGTACAGATTAATCCAGAACTGGCCATAATGGGTAAATTGTGGATCCACTGTTATGGGCTTGGAAAATCAGTGCGTGTTGACATCCCTAATATAATCTCTGGCACACCAAAAAAATGGACTATTTTACATGGCCACAAGATTTTTCAATAATTTAAATCCCGTCGCAATGAAATTAGATAAGCAACGTCCAATTCTTGCTGAAAATTGTTAAGTAATATCTGAATTTAAAAGAAGTGATAAAACTCTTTGTGAATTATAGACATGCATGTTGTCAGTGCCTTAGACAGTAACTGAGATTAGAGCTCTTCTGTCCTGAAAACTTGCCAAGAGAAGTCTGTTTACTGTTTATTTATTTTCTTCAATTTATACCCCACCCCTCTTGCATGCAGGCAACTCAGGGCGGCGAACACAAATGCAGCACAAACAATAAACAATACATTATAAATATATAAATATACATAAATCCAACAATCATAAAATCCCAAGCGGTAGTATTAAATTAATCCTGATCAGGGAAAAACTCCTAAACTTCTGGATCCCAATTAACCCATCCCACCCTCCCCCTCTCCCCTGCCAAACGCCTGACGGAAGAGCCAGATCTTACAGTTTCACTGGAAGGTCAAGAGATCTGGGCTGAGGCAAACCTCCACCAGGAGGGCATTCCATAGCAATGGGGCGGCCGCCGAAAATGCCCGCCTGTCAGTCCGAACCCACCGATAATGCGAGACCTCCAGGAGGGCGCCCCCAGACGACTGCAGAAGCCCCCCTGGATCTCAGGGGGTGAGGCGATCGTTCAGGTAAGCAGGGCCCAAGCCGTAAAGGGTTTTAAAGGTCAAAACCAGCACCTTGAATCAGTCCTAGAAGACAATAGGCAGCCAGTACAATGCTCGGAGTAGCGGTTATATGTGCTCCCTGCAGCCCGTCCCAGTAAGAAGGCGGGCTGCCACATTTTGAACCAACTGCAGCTTCTGAACTGTCACCGTGGGCAGCCCCACATAGAGTGCATTGCAATAGTCTAGTCTCAAGTTACCAAATGCATGGATAACTGTGGCGAAGTCGGCTTCCAAGACATATGGGCGGAGTCTCTTCACCAGGTGTAATTGGCAAAAGGCACCCCTGGCATCAGCCAACGTCTGGAGATCCAGGCGCAGCTGTGAGTCCAGGAGCATCCCCCAGGCTCCGCACAGATGGAACCAAGGGAAGGAGAACACCCCTCTCCCAGATCACCGACTCCTCCCACGAGCATCACTTCTGTCTTGTCAGGATTTTGTTTCAATCAACTCAGCCTCATCCAGCCCCCCACAGAGGCCAGACACCGAGACAGCAAGGAGACAGCAAGGCCTGGGGCAATTGAAAAAGATAAGTACAGCTGGGTGTCATCTGCATATTGGTGACAACGAACCCCCCAGCTGCGCACGACCTCCCCAAGTAGCTTCATATACACAGTGAACAAGAGACGGGACAGAACGGAACGCTGCAGGATTCCATATGAGAGGTCCCTAGAGGACAATGTACAGTCCCCTAGCACCACTCACTCGGTGATTTCAGACGAAACGGGACGGCATTCGCCCCGTCCCAGAATCACCCAAATGATTCCCTGCCAGGATCAGTCCGGCACGTCCAACAGACATGCCGGCTGATCCCGGCGGGGAATTGGGAAAGGGGAGGGGCCACGCAGCGCAATGTGCGGCTGCTCGGCCCCGCCCCCCCACGCTCCCCCGTCACCCGCCCTCTGGGGAGATGGGCGGGCACCGCGGCCAATGTAGCCGCAGCAACCGCCCGATTTGACCACGCCGGGGATTCCGGGCCATGGTTCCCAGCCAGATGTTACTTTCTGTTGGTTCCCGCCGGGAATCTCTTTGACCACGCTTGCAGCGCTTGTCCAGCGGGGAGCCCCGGAAGCATGGTTGAAATTGACCCCATGTGGGAATTGACCATGGTGAACATTTGGCGGCCGCCTAACGGACGTTCAGGGTGCTTTGGCCGCATGTGGGTATTAACCGTGGTTCACTGTGATCTCGTCACGTCTGAAAATACCCACTGTGACCTATCCATGAGGTAGGAACAGAACCATTACAGAACAGTTCCGTCCACCCCGAGCACGCAAGTCACCAACATCTCATGGTTCAACATCTCATTGACAAACTAAACACTAACAAATCATCAGGACCAGATGGTATTCAGCCCAGAGTTCTGAAGTAACTCAAATACGAAATTGCAGACCTACTGTTAGTAATTTGTAACCTATTGCTAAAATCTGCCACTGTACCTGAGGACTAGAGGGTGGTAAATGTAACCCCGATATTTAAAAAGGGATCTAGAGATGATCCTGAAACTACAGACCAGTAAGCTTGATGTCTGTGCTGGGCAAAATACTGGAAACTATCTTTAAGAACAGAATCGCTGGGCATGTTGATAAACATGGCTTAATGGGGAAAAGTCAACATGGATTTAGCAAAGGTCATGCCTCACTAATCTATTGGAATTCTTTGAGGATGTAAATAAGCATGTGGACAAGGGAGACCCTGTATATATAGTGTACCTGACTTTCCAGAAAGCATTTGATAAGGTCCCACATAAAAGACTGTTGAGAAAATTAAAAAGTCATGAGATAGGAGGGGTAACTGGTTAAAGAATAAGAAACAAAGAGTAGGACTGAATGGTCAGTTTTCACAATGGAGAGATGTAAAAAGTGGTGTGCCTCAGGGATCTGTATTGGGACCGGTGCTGTTTAATGTATTCATTAATGATTTGGAAAAGGGTGTTAAGAGTGAGGTGATCAAATTTGCAGATGACACCAAGTTATTCAAGGTAGTTAAAACACGAGCAGACTGTGAAGAACTGCAACAGGATCTTACAAGACTGGGTGCCTGGGCATCTAAATGGCAGATGAGATTTAATGTGGACAAGTGCAAAGTGATGCACATAGGGAAAAATAATCCAAACTATGAGTACACAATGCTGGGTACTAAGCTAGGAGTTACCACTCAGGAAAAGGATCTGGGAGTGATTGTGGGCAATACACTGAAATCCTCAGCCCAGTGTGCAGCAGCAGTCAAAAAACCAAACAGAATGTTAGGAGTTACTCGCAAAGGGATAGAAAATAAAACTGAGGATGTCATAATGCCTCTATTCAAATCAGTGGTGCGACCGCACCTGGAATATTGTGTGCAGTTCTGGTCGTCCCATCTCAAAAAAGACATAGCTGAACTAGAAAAGGTACAGAGAAGGGCAAGAAGAATGATAAAGGGTATGGAATGGCTTCCGTACAAAGAGAGGTTTGACAAGCTGGGTCTCCAGCTTAGAGAAGAAAAGACAGAGGGGACATGATAGAGCTTTATAAAATCTTGAGTTGTGTAGAACGAGTAGATAGGGAATGGTTATTTACCCTCTCAAATAGTACTAGAACTAGGGGGCACTCCATGAAACTAGCTGCCGGCAGATTTAAAACAAATAAAAGGAAGTACTTTTTCACTCAACGCATAATTAACTTATGGAATTTGTTGCCAGACGATGTTGTCAAGGCCAGTAATATAGCTGGATTTTAAAAAGGACTGGATAAGTTCTTAGAGAATAGGTCCACTAATGGCTATTAACCAAGTGGCTTATGGGATGAACTTCTTACTGTCGGGAGTTGGGAGTGAACAACGGGGAATGGATTGCTCATTGTGACTGTTGGTTCTTCTTCCATGCGATCGAGATTGGCCACTGTCGAAGGACAGGATGCTGGCTTGATGAACCATTTGTCTGACTCAGTATAGCACTACTTATGTTCTTATGTTCATGGTATCAAAAGGCCGCTGATAGATGTTTACAGTGTTGGTTTCAGAGAAACCATGGAAACAGTCACAGGGATGAAGTGAACAGTCACTATGAGATCCACAATGAAAGTATCTCACTATTTGTTGGTATGTACCACCAGATACTAAGGCTGCTTTCCCACGAGCTGCTTTCGTGCTGCAAGAGCATGCGCTATTCAAATCTAGCTCAGCTCCTGTCTTGTGAGAAAGTAGGAATTGTAGCTCTCCCGCTGGCAAGCTTGCTGTCTGTTGCACGAGCTTGCCAGCAAGAGAGTTGCAATCACTACTTTCCCACAAGATGTGAGCTCCTCTAGATTTGAATAGTGCATGCTACCGCAATGCAAAAGCAGCTCATGGGAAAGTCGTCTAAAAATAGCACCATGCTTCTATTTCTTTTGTCCAAACCTGGCTTATGAAAATTTTGATTAGCATCACTAGCCAAATTGGTTTGTGTTTTCAGTCTCAGCAATTAAGATATCTGTCCATACATGACCTACATGGGTTTCATAATTGTTTTTAGAATCTGTAGAGAACCCATCTTAGTTTTAACAATGTAAGTAGCTCTTGCATCACTAAACCCAGAAAATTCTGCCCTGCTGTAGCATAATACATACATAAAATCCTGAGATGTGCATCCCATCTGCTTACTCTAAAACTTTACAGGCTGTATCTAGCATACACAAATTACATATATTGCAAAACATGCCATCCAATCATTGCTGGAGGAAATGTTGTTCATTAGCCATATGGTAGAAATGACCCAAAATTGTTGTGTCTGTTCTGAAAAGTGACAGTAAAAATGGCACCTTCATGCACAGCACAGCTGTTCTCTGTGTGTATTCAGTCAGAGCTACATATGTATAACTGAACATTTTTATTAACACTAGCTTATTGTCAGAGTTGAAAATGAGTCATACATTTCTACTTGTGCTTTCTCATAGAGCCATTTACTGAGTTTCAAGCAGCTACACCTGTTCAAAACAACTAAAAACCATGAGACTTTGCTGACAAGGGGAGATAAGGTTTGTACAGGTGCAACTGGGGACATCATTTCGCCTGCAGAACCATTCATGTTGGTTGTGATGTGTGATGTGTGAGTGAGAAGGCAATAACCTAGTTTGATGCTCAGATCCCTAACTGAATAGGTAAAATATTTCTTCTCAAGTGGAAATTAGAAGGGAAAAAACTGTTGCTTTTAAACTCAGCAGACTCTGTAAATATGAATCTCTAACATTTAGAATCACTTTTCACAGGTCTTGGTATCAGATTTCCAGTTTTATATAAAAGTGACTGATAAGCACTTTGAAGGTCCCCTTTGTAGGTCTTAACGTTTGCTATAATTTCTGCAGCTAGAGTTGCTATCATTAAGTAGTGATATAATACAAATTTACCGCTATTGAGCAAGCAGGTCTGTCTTGTTTGCCCTCTTATTTAACATAAATAAGGGGTTGCTTGGAAGGTGGGTAAGGAAACCTGGCCTGTGGTGTTATCAGAATGCTGGTGTCATCTATCTTTATTTTTCCATTTCTTCTAACCCCACCAGTGCTCCTGGTGCATTAATCAGTTTTGACTTGTGTGGATGAGGGCAAGCTGGTTGAGACTATGTTCAAAACTAAACTGATTCATCAAAGCCAAAGCAATTATTCAGGTTTTAGTCATTCACGTTGGTATTGTTTCTCATTAGAAACTTTGGTATAGTTCACACTACATTCCTAAACTGATTTAGGAATGTAGTGCCATTTGCCCCCAGTGGCCATGTCATAAAAGTGCACACAATGACACCTTTTCCTTCATGCTTTGCATGCAAAGCACTCTGGGAAAAATTCCATAGAGTTCTCAGCAGGAGAGATGCTTCACGCTATCCATCCTGGGAATGATTTGTATACGATGTTTGCCAGCCAAACGTGGAAAGTAGGGGCGGGCCCGGTACCGGTACCGGTACACCGGATTTTACCGGTTACCGGTTTTACAAAAACCGGATTCCCGGATTCAATCCGGTATACCGGTACCGGATTTATTGCGTTGGTTTCAATGGGGCGCTGTGTCCCCATTGAAACCAATGCAATCAATTAAAATTAATTCCCTCCCCCTCCCAGGCTGCGCGGGTGGAAGGGGGGACACCCCCCACCCACCCTGCCCAGCCTGGCTTTTTG
>QEPC01008677.1:1780647-1794409 GCA_003113815.1 Sphenodon punctatus | reverse complement strand
AAAAAAACTGTTTGGCTGGGGCTTTAATTTTTTTTACATTGCAGCCATTTAAAAATGGCTGCAATGTAAAAAAACCGGAACACTAAAATCCGGTACCGGGCCGGAATACCGGGGCCGAATCCGATAATGCCGGTACGCCCGATACCGGCATTATCGGATACCGGATTGTACCGGTTTCCCGCCCCTAGTGGAAAGGGTCCGCATTATAAGGTACTTCTGTTTAGAAAGCAAAGGGGGAGTATCTGCTTCTTGATTTGGTTTTTTTTTGTTACACACTTTTACCACATTCACACCTGCAGTTCTGTGCAGATTTTGGCTCCGGGAATGAAACTGGAAACCAAAACATGTGAGGGGTTTGTCTGGTGCGAAAGCTGCCACGCATGGCTTTGCCGGTGATCACCTGAAAGAGTGTGGAGCAAGGAAATCCATCTCTGTACTCTTCCGAGTGATTGCCGGCAAAGTCGTACATTGGGGCGGGAGGGGCTTTTGCACTGCACAAACCCCGCACATGTTTTGGCTTCCAGTTTCATTCCCGGAGCCAAAATCTGGGCGGAAGGGCAGGTGCAAATGTGCCCTTTGTCTTCCACTCCTGAATACTGTCACTGATATTTTAAATTAGATTTTTAGATTTTTTATTAAACCAATTTAGCTGTATGTGTGAACATGACCCAAGGCCTGCTATAAACCAGATGGAAGTGATGTTGATAGGACTGGGAATGCAACTGGTTAATACTCAGAGGATTATATCTCCCTGCCTTCTTAGAAGGGTGTGTGTGTGTGTGTATTTATTTATGTTTCACATTTAATACCCTGCCCCTCCTGCCTCAGGCAGCTCGGGGAGGCTTACATATCAAAAATATATAAAACAATATCAAATTTAAAATCAGTCCTACCCCCATATCAATCCCCCCATCCTACCTATCCTCTCCACCAAATGCCTGACGGAACAACCAGGTTTTACACTGCTACCGGAAGGTGAGCAGATCCAGGCAGAGGTGGACTTCCGCTGGAAGGGAGTTCCACAGCAAGGAACTCCCTCCTCAGAGCAGTTACCTAATGAAAACACAGGTCCTCCAGGAGGGCGCCCCCAGATAACCGCAGGGTCTGCCCCGAGGTCAGGGGGATGAGGCGATCCTTCAGGTAGGTAGGACCCAAACCGTTTAGGGATATATAGGTCAGCACCAGTCCTTGAATCAGGCACAGACGACTATAGGCAGTCAGTGCAGTGCATAAAGAATCAGAGTAATCGGCAATTTTTGAATTTTTGTTTGCAGTCTAGTGTACTCTTGGATCCCCTGCTGCTGTTAGTTTATCACAGTGATGAAAAAAGTCATCCAAGGCACCATCTGATTGTTAGCCAGAGACTTTTTTTTGTAAGCAGACTTCGCTTCTGTCATTCATGTCTTTATAACCCTGAGATTAGAATACTACAGAATGCTGTATTTCAGGATACACCTGAACGCAGGCCACTTTCACACCTACGCCTATCTTCCGTCTTCACGGAGTTCTGACAGAAGTTTTTATGATGTCACTGATGCAGGAGAGAGCACTCGCACTGTTGCAAATCTCCTGGAGGAGGCAAAGTTTTCCCCTCCAAAACAGCATTCACACTTGCAGGGTTTTGCGGTTGACCTTTTCTGGAGGAGGAGTGATTCAGTGCCCATTTCCGCCCTCCCCCTTCTATCCCTTCATCCCTCAGCTGATAGCATAGGTCATTGCCAGGAACAGGAAGCTCTTCTTGGAGAGTAAAGAACAGCAGCAAATAGGTGGAAATCACCGACTCAGTGGCAGCACTTCCACCGAGTCTGAAGAACACTTGTGCTCGCATGCTACCATTCACATCTTCTATTTCTGTCAGAAGAGTGACTCCTGTCACTGTAAAGGTAGGATTGTGCTGCCCTGTCAGCCGGGTTTTTCATTCCCCCAAATCCTGTCATTCACGCATGAAGGAGCATTCAGACCAGTCTTAAGGTATGTGGAAATCTTTGGTATGTGGGGAGAACAGTAAGGTGTGAAAGGGGTCTAAGACACTGGAAATGGCACTTGTTTGTTCAGTGGAGTTTCCCACTGTGAGCACATGTCACGAGAGCGCTCTGTGATTTCCACTGGCTGTCTGTTGGTGTCTGAGTGGAGTTCAAGCAGGACCAGCCTTTGGGTGGGGCATCTGTAGCAGCTGTCCCGGGTCCCAGTGTTGAGGGGCCCACAGGAAGCACTAGTCCTGGGAGCGGCCACTTGACGCGGCCACTCCTGAATCTCACAAGCTGTAATTTTATGTGGAGGTGGGCCCACACAGACGTGCAGGTTCAGAGAGGGTGGGGGGTGGGGGAAGACCCTGCAAAAGTTCCTGCCCCAGCAGATGCCCTCAAAAGCAGCAGAAAACATCCCTTCAGCTGAAGCATCATTGCAGAGTTCAGTTGCTGTGCCCATGGTTCCCACTGAGGCCCTCTCCCTGTCAGTGTCCTGAGGAGCCTGGGGCTTGCCAGAGGCCCTGGTGGGAGCATCAAACACCACCGCAAGACTCCACGCTGCCAATGTTTCTGCAGAGGGGAGGGTGTTGCAGCTCCTGAGGGTGGCTCTCAGGGCAGGTGCATCTGTGATGCCTTGCCCCCACCTCCTCTAACTTGGCAGCTCTGGCCCCGCCATCTCCACCTTGGCCCCACCTATTGTGAGGCTGGCCTTGAGATCAAGGTTTTATATTGGACTGATACAACTCTGAAACAACTGAGATGTGTATGACTGAGATACCACTTCTTTTCTTATGCCATATTACAGGCAGTTGTAGACAGTAGATGTACTCAAAATGGAGCCCTGCAATTTAATAGCAAGGAGCTGCTGGTTGGATGTTTTCCACAATGGGCCCAAGATGTTAGAGTTTCTTTATTCACTTTGTATGAAAACTGGCAGAATCTGTTCATCATGAAGGACACACAGAGCCTGTCTCTTTTAGGGAGGTTAGGGTTGAGATGACGAGTGGATTGTGTGGATATTGCACCTGATATTTTGCACTGGCCTTGAAGCAGGGGATTCAGTGGTGGGGGAAGTGTTAGTAGTGCCCTTTTCATAGTCGGACCATTACCTTCTCCGGGCCAATCTCTTGACACATGTCTGCCCCCGGAGAGATGCTGAACCAGTTCGGTTGTTTCATCCTCAGAGACTTATGGAACCAGAAAGGTTCCAGACTGCTCTTGGGGAAATACCCCCCAGTCTTGAAGACCGTTCACTCAGTGACCTCATAGCTTTTTGGAACACTCTGCTGATTGAAGCCATTGATGGAACGGCTCCTAGGCGTCCGCTTCCTGAACACCAACAATGCAGGTCCCCTTGATTTACAGAGGACCTGCAATGAATGAAGCAGGAGGAATGGCAGTTGGAGCGATGGTGGTGTCGTACGCATACTGAAGCCAATCAATTGCAGCATAGTTAGTTGATGAGCCTATGCTGTGGCTGTGCGGGCAACAAAGAAAGCGTTCTTTGCTGCCCTCATAGCATCCACGAAGTTGCGTCCAGCTGAGCTTTTCTGGGTGGTGCAGGGGCTGGTCAGTCCGGCCTCACTTTGCCTGGGACTGGAATCTTCCAGTGTTTGCTGTGACATGTTTGTTGACTTTTTCGTGGATAAAATTGCCCAGATTCACCACGACTTCGACACTGCACTTATAGCAAAGGGAGAACTTGAGATAATGGAGGCCCCGCCTTGTCCGTTTTCCTGGGATCGGTTTCAGTGGATGTTGCCCGCAGAGGCGGCAGATGTCCTTGGGACAGTCAGGGCCACTTGCTGTAAATTAGATCCATGCCCGTCCTGACTGGTTAAGGCCTGCTGGGAGATGTTAGTGCTGCTGCTGGCTGGGATTGTCAGTGTCTCCTTTAGGGAGGGCAGAGTGCTGGGTCGCCTCAAAGAGGTGGTGGTGCAGCCTCTGCTCAAGAAACCATCTCTTGACATTGACTCCCTTGCCAGATATCGGCCAGTCTCTAACCTTCCCTTTTTAGGGAAGGTTTTTGAACGGGTGGTGGTTCTGCAGCTTCAGGGGCATCTGGATCGAGTCAGTTTTCTTGATCCTTCGCAGTACAGCTTTCGCCCTGGGTTTGGCACTGAGACTGCACTTGTGGCTTTGGTCGATGACCTGCACCGTGAATTGGATCGTCCCTTTTGATTCTATTAGATCTGTTGGCAGCGTTTGATACTGTTGACCATAAGATGCTGGTGGCCCGTCTGCGGGACTGAGCTGGGGTGGACAGAATCATTTTTGAATGGTTCCAACTCTGTTCTGGCTGGGAGAACTCAATGGGTGGTGCTTGGGGAGTGTTCATCATCTCCACGGAACCACATGTGTGGATTCCCGCAGGGTTCTATTGTGTCCCCACTCTTGTTCAACGTGTATATGCAGCGTTTAGGCGAGGTCATGAGAGGGTTTGGCATATGCTGTCATCAGTTGCCGATGACACACAGCTTTACCTCTCCTTTTAGACAGACCCAGACCCGGAAGTCTTGGTGCTCACCTGGTGTCTGGCAGCTGTGAGGGACTGGATGAGGGCGAGCTGTCTGAAGCTGAATCCCGACAAGATGGAGGTGATGCTGTTGGACTGGGCTGAGGGGGTGGTGGCTCCTGTTGTTGATGATGTTTGCCCCCTGTTGGCTTCCCAGGCCTGCAGTCTGGGGGTACTTCTCGATTCACAGCTCCACCTGGATCTCCAGGTGGCAGCTGTGGCGAGGAGTGCCTTTTGCCAGCTACATCTGGTGTGACGGCTGTGGCCGTATGTTTCGGATGCTGACCTGGCCACCATCATCCATGCCTTCATCACCTCTAGACTGGACTATTGCAACACACTCTACGTGGGGCTACCCTTGGTGATGGTCCGGAAGCTGCAGCTGGTGCACAATGCTGCAGCTGGTGCACAGTCTCTTTATACGGACAGGTCATTGCGAGCACATTACACCGGTGCTCCGTTCTCTGCACTGGCTGCTTATTGTCTTCCGGGCCTGATTCAAGGTGTTGGTGTTAACCTATAAAACCCTAAACAGCCTGGGCCCTGTTTACCTGCGGGACTGCCTCATGCTCTGAGCCATGGTGCGGCCCCTGCAGTTGTCTGGGGACACCCAACTCAAAATCCCCCGGGTATCCCGGGTGGCGACGATAGGGAGGGCATTCTTGGTGGCTGCTCGTAGACTGTGGAATTCCCTCCCAACAGAGGCCCGCCTGGCCCCAGATCTCCCCTTGTTCCGGAGACAGTGTAAAACCTGGCTGTTCCTCCAGGCCTCTGGGGTGGGAGATGGGTAGAGTGGGAAGGGTTGGGTAGTGTTGGTAGATTTGGTTCCACTTTTTGGTAATTTTAATGAATTTTATGCATTTGTTTTTAAATGTGGGCAGGGGGGTGCGGGGTAAAAGCAACACAAATAAATAAATAATTAATACAAAATAATATGGGCTGTGATCAATGCCTTGGTTTGATGGCTTTTTTTTCTTAAATGGGTTTGGGGAAATTGCTCTTTTGAATTAAAAAGTTGAGTTGTATGTAAAAATTCCTACGGCTTTGGATATGTGTAATATTAGCCTTCAGTAGAAATGGAACCAAATAAAATAATGAATGAGAATGGTTTTATAATTTGTTCACTATATCTTCTTGTTGAAAAGACTTATGAGACAGAAGAAAACTTCAGTGAGAATGTTTTCTCATTTTGTTTGTGTTAGAAACGATGCAAGGCCAGTGAGTATTAAAGGCAGATAACATATCTGCTTATTTCCCTTCCTTGTGAAAATGGGAATACAATTATGTGGCAGACAAATCACTGCAAATGACTTTAAGCAATAAATACACGTTTGTCTAAGCAGAACAAATATAATTTACAGAGAAGTGATCATTGTGATGTATTTGTAGCACATTTTCGAGATTAGTAACAGCAGGCTTGTGATGCATTATCTGTGCTTGACCTTTCTGAATGACAAGTTTTTTAGCTGTGTCTTCAGTAGTCTTTTACAGAGGTTTTCCTTTCCTCTTCATCCCTGAGAGGCCCCAAATCACAAGAGCATGTTTTTTTGCAAGAGACAAGAGATGTATTTTGATGTTACTACTTCTGAGGCTTATCGGTTCAGCTTTTTGCTAAATCATATGTGACAAATGGAGTGACACAAAATGCTTCTTCCTCGAGTGCCTCCATGTTTCTCATTTATGGGGAACATGTGATGCCCTAAGGCAGACCAGGTAGCATGTCTCCTTAAAAGTAGTCCTCTGGATGCTTCCAGAGTGTTCCAGAAGTTCAAGACTCCTACCCCTCTCTCTCACTCGGGAGCCTCTGGAGTCTCACGAGAGTGCAGGGGTTTAAGAGGAGGGGGAAGAGCCTAACTCAATCAGTTCCTCCCTCCCTTGTCCCTCTTTAGGGACTCCTCTCACAAGACACAGCTTAAACAGGAGCTAATGGCCCTTCTGCATAAGGGAGCTATAGAAGAGGTTCCCCTGGATGGGGATTTTATTCCCATTATTTTCTCTTTGATAAACAGGATGAGGGCATGAGACCCATTCTTGACCTTCGTAGTTTTAACAATTTCATTCACCGCTTCAAGCTCCTTATGATCTCTTTGACCAAAATATTACCATCCTTACAACACCGGTCCTGGCTTGTGGCACTTAACGCTTACTTCCATATTAACATCAGGTGATCACACAGAAAATATTTTTACATTTCATTGCAAATAGAAGATGTTTTCTATATTCTGCCATTTCATTTGGCCTCTCCACCGCACCCAGAGTTTTTACCAAATGCATGGCACCAGTGGCAGCAGAGCTCAGATGTTGAGTAGTCACCGTGTTTCCCTATCTCGATGACTGGCTCATCATGGCAGACATGGGGTCACCCTCCGACATCAAGTTGACATCACTGTGAACTTGCTGCAGCATCTCGGACTGCTAATCAACTTCAGAAAATCCCATCTCAGACTAACCAAAATCCTGCCCTTCATAGGAGCAATCATCAACACCAGACACAACAGGACATACTTACCCGTCGACCGCTTTCACTCCATCACCGCCATGGTGTGTCTGCTTTGCCTCCCACCAACCCAGAATGTGCGCCTCTTCCTTTGCCTCTTCAGCCTCTTTGCATCAACGACTGCCGTCACTCAGTACACAAGGCTCCTACTTCACCCTCTCCAGTATTGGCTAAGGGACGAATATACTCCCTGCATAAACAGCCTTGCAAAACACATAGTGATTCCAGAAATGTTATCCGCAGTCCCTCATTTGGTGGACCTATCTGCAAAATGTCCTAACAGGAGAACCCCCTTTCAGCAGCCAAACCTCACAATCGTTATCACCACTGAAGCTTTCCTGGAGGGCTGGGGAGCACAGTAGTGCTGGAATCACAAAGAAAGGGTATTACATATCAATTTACTGAACCTCCGAGCCATTTGGTTGGCTCTAAGAGCTTTCAGGATACAGGTGTGAGGAAAGACAGTTCAGGTTGTCACAGACAACTCAGAAGCAATGTATTACCTAAACAGACAGGGCAGCACCAAGTAGAGAACGCTCACGAACAAAGCACTTGAAATTTGGTACTGGTGCATGTAGCAGGGGGTCTTCCCAGGGGCACTGGGGTCTCACTCGGGGAATCAGCTCTACCCTGCTGCCACGCCTGTTCAGCCTTGGCCTCGTCTGAACCGCCCTCTAAGGGGGGGGGGTACCCTCTTATAGGACACAACACAGTCCAGGCAAAGTCCAGAGGGTAACAAGTCCACAGTCCTTTATTAGACTCGGTGTCCACAATCCCTGGGCTGCCAGCTCAATCGCCTCCACTCTGCAGGCCCAGGTCAGTCTCTTATCAGCTCAGGAGCAACACAACCTCAACCCCCCTTGTCCACCTAGCCAGGCCTCAAAGTCCCAGGCTCTGGCCAAGCCTTCCCCAGGCACGAGGCTCCCTCCTGGGCACAGCCTCTCCCAGTACCTGGTTCCACCCTGGTTCTCCAGCCTTCAGCATCCTGGAGAGTGTAGAGTGGCTAGGCTTCTTCCAGGGAGATGTTGCTCCTTCGGCTCCCTAGCAGAGACTACTTTCCTCTCTGCCTTGTTCTCCTTATATACAGGCAGAGTGGGCATGGCCAGGCTTCCTCTCCTCAGCTTTAAAGGGCCAGTATCCTGTGCACTCTGTCACAGGGTCTCAGCCTGTTTGCCTCACAGGCTGATCCCTAGGTATGGGGCTGGCTCTGCCACACCCCTAGGCATGCTCAGCCCTCCGGCTGACCCACACAGCCCCCTTCTTAAAGGGGCAGCAGCCCCGCAGGACTTCTCCCTGCTACAGTGCATCCAGACCCAATTAACCTAAGTAGCCATTCATCTACCCAGAGAGCAGAATCTGTTAGCAGATCATCTGAGCAGACACCATGACCAGAGATATGAGTGGTCTCTAAAGCAGCAGATACTATGAAGACTCTACACTCAGTGAAGAACACCATCCATTGATCTCTTTGCAACTGCGGACAATCACAAAACACCCAGATTATGTAGCAGGGGAGGCAGATCCCTGGGGTCCATAACTGACATGTTTGCCCTCACCTGGATGAACCCCTACATGTAGAGTTTCCCACCATTTCCCCTCCTCCTGAGGACAATTTACAAGGCTCGGAGAGAGCAAACGTGACTAATTCTCATTGCTCCGGAATGGCTGTGACAGCCTGGATTCACTCACCTGAGGACAATGGCACCCGAGAAGTGAACTCTGCCCCTCCAACCACATCTGATCTCACAGCACAACAGTCGACTCCTTCATCCAAACCGTCGCTCCCTCCACCTGGCAACTTGGTATCCCACTGGCAGTTGCAGAGGTGCTCATCAATGCCAGAAAGCCATCCATGAGGCACAACTATAATGCAAAATCCTATTTGCTACTCTTAAAGACTTCTGGACTCTCAATATCATCAGTTAGAGTCCACCTAGCTGCATTATCTGCTCACCTTGCACATCCACATGGAGACACACTTTTCTCCCAGGACACTACCAGAGCGTTCCTAAAGGGCCTTCTAAATTTGTACCTACCGGTGAGGACCTCACCCCTCAATGGGACCTTACACTGGTGCTCTCAACACTTAGGAAAGCACCCTTTGAACCATTGACATCAGCATCCC
The DNA here is from genome assembly GCA_003113815.1 of Sphenodon punctatus. Classification (NCBI taxonomy): domain Eukaryota; kingdom Metazoa; phylum Chordata; class Lepidosauria; order Sphenodontia; family Sphenodontidae; genus Sphenodon; species Sphenodon punctatus. Next base: position 1,785,305 of record QEPC01008677.1, on the reverse strand, counting down.
TTACACATTTATCTTACAAGGTAATTTTCCTGATAGCCATCACTTCGGCCTGCTGAGTGAGTGAACTGGCTGGTACTTGCAATTCTACATGGATAAAGTTCAACTCAGACTTGATCCAGCCTTCTGCACCAAAGCAGTGTCTTCATTCCACATCAACCAGACTATTACTCTTCCAGTCTTCTCCAACATGTCTCAAAGATTATCGCAGCCTGCATTGCATCTTGTTATCAACTCACCAGCAAGGAGGTTCCCCCTGACCTCAGAGCCCACTACACGAAAGGAATAGCCTCCACTACTGCCGCTTTCCACCATATTCCCATCCGTGACATCTGTAGAGCAGCAACCTGGACATCGTCAGACACATTTGTGAAACATCATGCTCTGGACCTTGCGGCAGGTAGGGAGAATTCCTTTGGGAGAACAGTCTTATTGACCATTCTACCCTGACCATCTTCGACACACAAAGGACCTCCACCCAATTATATACCATTCCTACAGTTTTCTGGGCCCAATTCAAGGAGCTGGTGTTTTGACCTATAAAGCCCTGAATGTCTTGGGCCCTGACTATCTGGAGAATCACCTCACTTCCCAGGCTCTGGGGAAGCTCCTGCAGTTGTTAGGGGTGGCCCTTCTGGAGGTTCTGCAGTGTTGCTGGGTGGGGACCAACAGGTAGGCGTTCTCAGCAGTCGTGCCATTGCTGTGGAATTTGCTCCCAGTGGTTGTCTGCCTCAGCCTGACTCTTTTTGTTTTCCGATGTAACTGTAAGACGTGTCTCTTCTGCCAGGCATTCATTGGAGGGGATGGCTGTGGGGAGTGTTAGAGGTGGGTGGGATTTTTCATTTATTTTTTCTTTTTTACACACTCTGCCTTGCTTTTATTGTATAGATTTTTTATATTGTTGATCTGTTTTATAGATGTTGTTGTTTTATTGTATTTATTTTTTGATTGATGTGAGCTGACCCGAGCTGACGGAGGCAGGATGGGGCAGGGTATAAATGCATAAAATAAATAAATAAAATAAATTACAGGTAACTGCTTGCATTTTTCCATAAGGAGAATCACAGAACCACTCGCAGAAGAAATAAAGGTTACATAATGTAACTTAGTTCTTCAAGATGGCTCTGTAGATTCTCACTACCCACCCACCTTCCCCTCAGTAAGACACCTGCCAGCTGGATGGGAAGGAACTGATTGAGTTAGGCACCTCCCCCTCCTCTTATACCCCTGCACTCTCACGAGACTCCAGGGGAGTGAGAGGGAAAGGTAGGAGTCTTGAGCCTCCAGAACACTCTGGAAGCATACAGAGGACTCCTTTTAAGGAGACAAGCTACCCGATCTGCTTTAGGGCATCATATGATCCCCATAAGTAAGAATCCCCAGAGCCATCTTGAAGAACTCAGGGCGCATTCAGATGTGCGCTTAATTCGCACAGCGGCGGCATCGTGTGATTTAAAGCAACGCGCGCTTCCGGGTTGGTGTGAATGCACCAATTCAGTGTAATGCGAACTGTCGGAGTGCGGTTTTAAAAGCTGCTCCGAGCAGTTTTTAAAACCGCACTCCGACAGTTCACATTACGCTGAATTGTGCACACTAGGTGCAGTCACACCAACCCGGAAGTGCACATTACTTTAAATCGCACGATGCTGCCGCCGCCGCTGTGCGAATTAAGCGCACATCTGAATGCAGCCTTAGTTACAGTAAGTAACTTTTATTTCTTCCTGTTGGCTGAAACTGTTGCTAGTTCCTCTTGGGGGTAGAAATCTAATGTAGGTCTCTTGCAAGACTCTTGAATAGAGCATTAAATAAAAAACTGGCTCCATTGTGCTGGTGAAAGTGGTCTTTTTAAAAACTCTGGAAACATGTATCTGTACAGATCTGGCATCAGTGGTCTAAAACCTGGGTCTCGGGTCTCCCAAGTATAGCCTGTTGCTCTCAGACACCAGGGCAGGTGCATGTACAAGGGCTCAAGAGCAACCTACATCCTGTGATGTTCCCAGGGTCTTCTTAATCCTTGTCCTGATTGGCTGCAGGGCTCTGTCTCAGGATTGGCTGGAAGGACACAAATACTTCCAAAGTTAGGGGCCAGCCTTTAGTTCTGAGTTTCGGACAGAGATCCAATCTGCTGGTGGTAGGACTTGCCCTGCCATGTCCTGCCTTGTCCCACCCCTCCATACCTTGCTGCATTCTCCCACTGCCTCCTGCCTCCTGGACTTCTTGTCTGGTTTTTGACACATGCTATGGACTCAGCCACACCTTTGGCTCATGTCTTTGTACTTGACACTAGAATGTGGATGCCCTGAACTTGATGGCTGAGAAGGGCCCCCACAGTGCCAGGCCACTTGTGTCTGGGCCTCAGAGCAGGCTTCTGCCAGTACCATGATTAAGATTGCAATTAGAATTTAATTCTTACCTTCTTCCCCACCTTTAAACTTGTTAAACAAAAATAAACTCTTTTGAACAACTACATTGTGGGTCAAGATTAAACGTTTTGAAAGTAAAGTATCTAAGCTGATTCTGAGTTGGGGGTTAATGAAAACTAGTTATACTACTGACTTGGAGTGTGCTGTTGTCTTTAAGCATTTTCTGCATGAGTATCTGCAAAGACTGGATATTTCTTATGACTGACTATGCTACTATTCCTGCATATACACAGTACAAATTAAAATAAATAAATAAATAAATAATCCAGGCTAAAATGTGGGTATCTAAAGTTCTTGGATTCCTATTGAGTGCCTACGTAAGAGTTTACATATTTTCAAAGCACCTCAGTACATTTAGCTGTTGACTTCTCTGTGATTCAGAAACCAGTGCTAGAGGCTATTTATTCTTAATTGTACTTGCAGCTAAACTGTGTTCAACAATGGGTGTATAACTGCAGTCAGCTTTGACAAGGCTTCTGAGCTGTTTTCCTTGCTCCTTAGGGAGCAAAATTTCAAACTTCTGCATGCTTAAGTTCTGTAGACTAGATATAGTTTCCTCTCTCACAGCTATTTCTGGAAACAGAGAATAATTTAGCAAATCCAACTTTTTTTGTGTGTGTGTGCTTGGATTCCTGCACAATTCACAGATGATAAAACGATTTTGAAATGTATAAAAATAAAATAGTTAAGAAATAAAAATACTTATTTATTTATTTTATTTATTTTACAAAATGTATACCCCGCTCTTCCCACCACAGGCAGCCCAGAGTGGCTAACAACAATAAAAAATATAAATATAATATAAAACAATTTAAAACACTTAAAAACATAATAATCATTACAGGGGGAAAACCGACTCCACCCACCCCCATCCCCACCCCTTACCCCTCTCCCTCGCCAAATGCCTGATGGAACAGCCAGGTCTTACAGTTTCTACGGAAGGCTGGGAGGTCTGGGGTCAGACGGCCCTCCACCGGGAGGGAATTCCAAAGGTGTGGCGAGAAAGCCCTATTCTGCGTGGGCCCCCGGGAAACCGGGGGGACCTCCAACACGGCACCCCCGGATGACCGCATGGGCCGATCTAGAACCCAGGGAGTGAGACGGTCTCGCAAATAACTACAGCCCAGGCCGTGTAAGGCTTTATAGGTTAAAATCAACACTTTGAATCGGGCCCAGAAGACTATTGGCAGCCAGCGCAGAGATCGGAGCACTGGTGTAATGTGCTCCCGGCAGCCCAGCCCCACCAAGAGCCGGGTCACCACATTCTGCACCAGCTGCAGCTTCCGAGCCGTCACCATAGATAGCCCCACGTAGAGGGCGTTAGAGTAGTCTAACCAAGAGGTAATAAAAGCATGGATGATCATGGCCAGGTCAGGAACAGAAACCAGCAGCTGAAGCCGCCGCCCCAGATGTAGCTGGCAGAAGACGCTCCTCGCCACAGCCTCCACCTGGAAATCCAGGCGGAGCGGAGCATCGAGGAACACCCCCAGGTTCTGTACCTGGGAAGTCAGCAGAGGGCAGATCCCATCAATTGATGGGGCTGCCACCTCCGCCGACTTACCCACTAACATCATTTCCATCTTGTCAGGATTCAGTCGCAGTCAGTTAGCCCTCATCCAGTCCCCCACAGCTGCCAAACACTGGGTAAGCACTGAGACACCCAGGCCTTGGTCGTTCGAAAATGAGAGATATAGTTGGGTATCATCCGCATACTGATGACACCTCACCCCGAACTCTCTGATCACCTCACCGAGCAGCTGCATATACACGTCGAACAGGAGAGGGGACAAAACCAAACCCTAGGGAACCCCACACGGGAGGTCTCGGTAAGATGAAAAACAATCACCGAGTACCACCCGCTGAGTTCTTCCAGTCAGGAATGAGCGGAACCATTCAAGAATGATCCCACCCACCCCCGCACTGTACCACAGGCGTGTCACCAACATTTCGTGGTCAACGGTATCAAATGCTGCTGACAGATTTAATAGGGTCGAACGACCCCGGTCCTTTTCTCAGCGGAGATCATCCACCAAAGCCTCAAGTGCTGTCTCAGTGCCATGACCCGGACGGAAGCCATACTGTGAAGGATCAAGATAACCGACATGGTCAAGATGCTCCTGGAGCTGCTGAGCCACTACCCATTGTCAGGAGCCGCGGCACCCCCCCCGGGCGCCGCGGCATGCAGCGGGGAGGAGGGCGGCGGCAGAACAGAAGCAGGGAGGAAAACCCTAGCCCGAG
>QEPC01008677.1:1759895-1770470 GCA_003113815.1 Sphenodon punctatus | reverse complement strand
GCTTGGGGGACAGGCAGGATGGTGACTCCATCAATAGTTATTGACAGTGAGGAAGGAGAGGAAGGATGAGGGGGGAAGATAAGGAGTTCAGTTTTAGCCATGTTGAGTTTGAGTTGACGTTGAGACATCCAGGTAGAGATGTCAGAGAGACAGTTGATGAGACGAGCTTGAACAGAGGGAGAGAGAGAGGGAGTAGAGAGATAGAGTTGAGTGTCATCAGCATAGATGACTTTATCCTTTCCTTTCCATCAAAAGTGTGATGTGGCAGGGCCGTGCCACAAAATGACGCCTGCCATATGCGTCACCTAAGATGGCCACCGCACAGGAAGCGAAAGTCAGTGGGCGTGGCCTGGAAGATAAAGGAAGAGGCCAGCCCAGGAAGAGGACAGTCTGCACTGGACTGCGAGAGGGAGAACATCTCTGCAGTCTGTTCCCAGCCAGAGAGGAGTAAACCTGAAGGACTTGAAGGAAGGTGCCTTGAGAAGAGCCTGTGTGGGTTGGATACAGCTAGCCAATGACTGTGTATAGGCTAGGCTTATAAAAGACTGTGAGTAACTGCATTAAGACTGGCCAGAGGCTTGATACATGACTTGGATTGTATAATGTTAAATAAACTGTATAGAACTTTTTTAGATCCTGAACTGGTGCATACTTTTGGGGGCTTGACCCCGCCATCACTTACCCCACAGTAAAGTGGGGCCCTGCTACATGTGGGTTTTCACTTTTTAAACATACCCACTTTGACAGAGATTGGCACCATCATTTGCTGTGTCACTTTCCTCAAAGAAAGCACTGTTCTAGATATCAAGACAAGGGAGTTAAAAATCCATCCTACTGATTCAGAGCAGTTGCAACAATAGCCTCCTACTTCTTCTGTTAGTCTGAATATTTGAGCAACAGCTGTTACAGCTACTGAAGTCACAGCCTCTTCAACAGAATCAGAAACAAGGACAATTGCTCAAATCAGCTCCTGAACAAGCTGAACAAGAAACAAGTTCAGGAGCAAGATTTCCTGAACAAAATGCTGAGTACTTAGGCAACACAGAATGATCCTCTGCTGCAACAACAGATCTCCTAGTCTTCAGATTCTGACAAAGAGTCATCTTGATACCTTCCCATTCTCCAGACTCTCATGAAATAACCTCAGCATCACTGAATGAGGTAGTGGCAGATATGTTAGATTTATTTCCAACAGAGGATTATAAGTAGTTTCAAAAAAGTCTGAGACTAGGGCTGCTTTTAAACGAGACAAGAAACGCGGCTGATCCTTTGATCAGCCGTGTTTCTTTGTGCTCGTTTAAATTACAAACTCACATTTAAGCCGGCTCTTCCCCGCGTCAGACCGGGCAGGCGATCCTGCCCCATCCAACGCGGATCGCCGCTGTGCCGGCTTCACGGCACACTTCCGGGGTATGTAGCTGAGTGCGCATGCGCAGAAGGGCGCGCATGCACACTGAGTCTCTACGCCGGGTCTGATGGTCTTCTGAGCATCAGACCCGGCGTAGAGAGAAAGGCGGGTGCCCGAACCCACCTCTGAATGATCCCGCTTGTCAGCGGGATCGTCTGAAAGCGCTCTTGGTGTCATAGGCCAGCCTGGATCATGGTTGGGCTTACACAATCATGCCTCAAATTCAGTCAGGGCAAGGCAGACTCGGGACAAGATTGGGTCCAAATGGAAGGACAGGCGGAATCTGGTCCAATGGATTGAGGAGTAGAAGGAACTGGAGACAGGAACAGAGTTGGGGCAAAGATAAGCAAGAGACACAGGCCAGTCAGAGCACAGAAAGGAAGAGACGTTGCTCTGCCTTCTTCCTGCTTTCTCTGGACAGTCCATTATACTTGCAGCCACCAATCCTATGCACAGGATGTGTGACTTAGCTGCTGCAAAAGCTGGCCATAGTGCCCAGATCCAAGCTAACTGTCAAGAGGGTGTAGTGGCACCATGGGTTAGGCTGTTGGTGTGAAAATCCATGGGGTCGTGACATCAGACATTACTGCAGAAAGACAAAATGTCTGTTAAAATTATCCAGAAGATGCTTTGGGGCCTTATATTTGCAATTCTAGGATGGAATGAACTGGATCAAATTATGTTACCTTTCTTCAGTGAGTTGATGTACCTTGCAAAGACATTGTGGGACTCAGATAAGTCTGTCAGTTCTGAATTCCCAGGCAAGTGACTTGTATCCATTGCTCTCCCAACAAAAAAGATAATGTTTTTCAAGCATATAAATCCAAACTCCCTGGTGAATGCCTAGAACTTCCTCCTCATCTTATTATTAATTTATTATTATTAATTATTATTATTATTATTATAAGCTTTTATATAGCGCCAGCGATGTACCTGGCGCTTTACAGAGAATAAGATAGACATGGTTCCTGCCCAAGAGCTTACAATCTAAAGACGGAGAGGGGAGACAGGGAAGAGGGATCAGAGGGAGAGACACGGGATGCAACATTCATGAGGATGCGAGAACTCAGGTACACGTTCTTGGCTTGGTTACAGTACATCCTTAGTAAACATCACCAAAGAATAGAGAAGGGAGGTGCATGGATGTGATAGTCAAAATCATCTGCAGTGTTAACTCTCTCTGTGAGGCTTTGTAATTACCTTGCTGCAATCACAAGCTGAAGCTACCAACATCTACTTTGGGAGAAGAGATCTGTACATAATAAGCCAGCCTCCCAGCAGACTTTAACATGAATTACTGCTGCTGTTTGCAGAAGGTCAGACAGCACCTTGATTTCACGTTGTGGACTTTTGTAATATCGTATAGGACATCATGTTGAGGAGAAGTGTTTGGTTTAGTTCTACCTATTTTGCATCCAAAAATGGAAGTTCTGCCATTTTTTTGTGGTTGGACTTTTTGTCAAAATACAGATGAAGCCCTTGCTAAAATCAAGGAGACTAGTGTTAGAGCCAAGTCCCTGGGTATTATTAATAATTATTATTCTACCTCTAATCCTAAATGCTCGCAGAGGCAACAGTTCTTTTCCTACTGTAATAAGAGAGATCGGTCTTTTACAATCAATATAATCGGAAGAAAAGGCCCTTGAAAGAAAAGTTCAGATCAAGGCCTATCTCTATCAATTACCCTTTGTCATGGACCCCCGCTGACCTCACTGGGCCCCAGCCCCCTGTGTCCTGGTGTTCAAGCAGGCCCACGCCTGTCCTGCAGCCAACCAGAGACGCTTGCTGGGCAAGCCCTTGGGAGATAAGGCTGAGTGGAGAATTCTGCCCCTCTGGGGTGCAGGCGAAGGCTGACAGAGAGATTCCCCCTGCCCTGTAGCAATGAGCAGACCAACTCCAGCGTATGCTAGTTAACACACACCAAGGACCTTTACTAACAGTGGGGATAGGGGTAGAGACTAGGTCAGGTACAGCACACTGTAATTGTAATTTATTATTAAGGTACTGACTTTCGCCCTGGCCTAGGATAAATATAACAAATACAACAAAATATATCAATGCATATAAACATAAAACATAGTCTCTCTCTTCTCCTAAGTAACAGCATGGTCGGGCAAGACCCCAAAACACAATGTACATACCAGTACATAGGGAATTAAATCCTGTTCCTTCCTGATACATTTAAGTACGGCTCAAGTGTCGCCATAACCAGTATACAGTACAGTATAATATGCAATATGGTAGAAAATTCCAGCCACACTATTTAATAAGACGAGATATAAGATATAAAATGTACTTCCTAACCCCTCATACAGCATATAAGCACACTGATCAGATTTTTAACCCATGCAGAATTCAAGTTCCAACCAGACTGACACAGAGGGAATTGAAGAGGGGAACAGAGCACAAGGTCAAAATTATTTTTAAAAAGGCCTTCTTCTCGACTGCCAATTACTTGGTGATTGACAAAAGTCTCTTTAAGTCTGCTTTTATTTCCAGCCTTTTTTTCCCCACCAGCCAGACAAAAGTTGCCATTGCAAAGATCTCTTCTCTAGATGACAGCCTAAGCAAATATTCAAAAATGTCCGGCCGGCCTTGTGTTATCTGTTCCTCTATTAAAGGATATACCCAAACAGTTCTCAGGCTTTGATAATATGGACTTCTCAGAACAAAATGGTCTACGGTCTCAATCTCATTCAAACTACAGGTGCAACGATGCAGCTCATAACTAATACGGGCAAATCTACCTTCAACAACTGCTGTCTGAATGAGCTGGAATCTTAACAAAGTATAAGATCTACGGAGTATTTTATTGGATAATTCATCAAGATAGGATTCAAGGGTAACAATACTCTTAACTACTCCTAACCACGGTGCTACCTTCCAACTACAAACTGCTGCAATATCTTCATGGTTAGTTATGTCCTTTAGTCTAGAATTAACCAAAACAAAAAATGTAACAGATTAAAAAAACCTTAAATGCACAAGAGTTTTCTTAAAACCCCACAAACTCAGTACAATTACAATTCAAAAAACCTTCCACTCCATACATTGCAACAAAACATAAACACCAAAAAACATAGAAATTATTTTAGAATTTGAGCAATATTTAATATTTTAGGACATCAACATACATGTAATATATGTACTTAATTCCTTACCATACATACTTTTATTCATTTTAATCAATAACTAAACTTTCACATTTTCCCATTATTAAACTTTAATTTATTATCATAATTCGACAAGGAACAATTTTTTCAGAGTGCATTAAGTCTGTTTCTACAGAATTTCATTCTGTAGAATGAAGTGTATAATGTTGTCTACACTCACATTCTTAACTTCGTTGTATGAACTGTATACATGTAAATAACAGACTTCCCAGGCTTAGCTCAAAGTCCATCCCAGCCAGGCAAAAGGCTTCTAGCTGAACTCACTCTCTTTCTGGCCTGGTCCAGCTACCAACTCCTTGTTGTGTGGGTTTCTACTCAGCTGCTGTTCTCCTTTCAGTCTCAGCAAGCCCCCGTGAGGTCAACAGCTCCTCTCAATAGGCTCCAGGCTTAGGCTGTTTTTAGACGAGTGCGGCGGCACCCGCACTTGTTTTCAAAAGAGCCGGCAGTCCGTTCTACACGTGACACTGCTGCCGAATACGCGCATGCGCGGGTGATGCGCATCCATTTCCGGCCGAGTATGACCGGCCTCGATCGCCGACCCGGTCAGTTTGTAGCCGGAAATGGATGCGCATCACCCGCGCATGCGCGTATTCAGCGGCAGCATCACGTATAGAACGGACTGCCGACTCTTTTGAAAAACAAGCGCAGGCGCCGCTGCACTAGTCTAAAAACGGCCTTAGTTCTCCTTTCTCCAGGAGTCTCTCTCATCCAGCAGCCCTCTCCAAGCTGAGCTTTGGCTAGTCCCAAAGTCCTCGTAATCTGTACCTCTCCTTGCAGAAGAGCCCTCTCACAGGTCCTGCTCCCTGGTGCCCCTTGCAACACTGAGCCCTCTGTGGCTCTTTTACACTCTCTGGGCTGGCTTTGCCACACACAGCTGCATTCAGTCAAGTGCTATCCTGTAGTTCTGCTAGCACCTGCAGGCCAGCTAACCTACTACCTAGCTGGCACTGTTTCCTCTTAAAGGGCTAGCAGCACCTTAGTACTCTGCCCTATTACACTCCCCATCCCTGGGCTAGGGTTTAACTTAACTATCAAGAACCAAAAATGAATCACTCAGTATTATTGAATAGATTTCCCTTTAACCAATTCTTTTCATTATTGGGAGTTTGTTAAATGGATAAAAAAAATTATTAGATTAGTCTATTCCATCCAATTTTGCTCACTTCCTGTGCAGTTTACAGAGAGCCTGGATGTCATGTTGAGAGTAAAACCAGAGAGTGCTTTATTTCCTGATTGCACAGCTTAAGCCTCCCTGTTAAACACCCCCTGGTGGCCCATCCCCCATTTACAACTAACACCACATCCTGCCACCCCCGAGGAGGAAGGTGAGGATAATTTTTTTAAATTATGATTATTATTATTATTAGCAAGCATTTATATAGCGCCAGCAATGTACCTGGTGCTTTACAAATTAATTGAATAGACACGGTCCCTGCCCTGGGACTTACAATCTGAGAGACAGGGCAGACTTTACATTTAACACTAATGCTAACTAACACTAATACTAAAACTAACTAACAAATCAAATATAACCATGAACAAATAAACAATCATAGGAAGGACAGGGTAGACTGTCCTACCTTTCAGCTTCATCTCGGGATTTATCCTGTCCTTTGAACTACCAGGATTCTCAAAACCTTTTGTAGTTTTCCAGGAAAGGTGGTGACTGTCTATCTGTGGTTGGGTACCTCCTCACCAAAGGAGGATTTGGGGAACTTGCTGAGGGGTTCCATACAGCCAGTTTGTATGGGGTTGCTGGGTTAGAATAGGCATCTGGGAGTCTTGGAGGGTCACTGGGTGACTCAACTAGGTAATCCCGGTTTTGACTAATGACTCCTGCTGGAACACTAACAAGATAGGATCGAGGAGTTCTGCATTCCTCTGCACCAATCCCTTTTCTTGAGAATCTCTCATCCAAATATACTGTCCTGGATTCAGTAGTTTGGCTCTCTGATGATTGTAAAGTCCTCCTTCTGGTGGCTTTTGTAGTGCTCCTCTTTTTCATGTAGTCTCTGAAGGTCTGACCAGTGAGGGTCTAGATGGGAAGGGAGAGTTAGGACTGTGGATTGTATTCTCCTTCCCATCAGCAATTCTGTAGGGCTGGATCCATTTGCTAGAGGTGTCGATTGATACGGTAGCAGCACAAGATGAGGGTCTGAGAATTTTGAAAGGAGCTGCTTGAGAGTCTTCACTTCACATTCTTCTTCCCCATTTCTCTGATGCAAAAGGAGGCTTGATGTGCTCTGATGGAAACAATAAGATTCTGCAAATTTTCTGAAGAAAACTGTGGCCCATTCTCAGCGGAGACAACTTCTTCTGGAATCCCAAACTGGATGGAGACGGGTTTAATTTTCTCCACACGCACTGAGCAAATTTGCAGCTTCAATAAATCTTGAAAAATAGTCATTACCAGCAGATATATGTATTCTCTATAGATAGAAGAGATCAGTCCCAACTTTCTGCCATGGTCAGACTGGTAGCGTGGATGGTAGCACTGGTGGATTGACTCTCATATTAGTGCAGATGTCACATTTTTCAATCCTGCATTGCAGTTTTTTCCTCAACCCTGGCCACTAGGGATGGGAATTTCGGTTTCGGATAAAACCGAAAGTACCTGAAAATGGCCATTTCGGATTAATCTGAAATTTCGGTTCTTTTTCGGTTTCAGTACTATCGGATCTTTTGCATTGATTTTTGTACCGGATTTTTAACATTGCGGTTTGTCCCCCATTGAAAAAACGCAATGTTAAAAATCCAGTACAAAAATCAATGCAAAAGATCCGATAGTACCGAAACTGAAAAAGAACCAAAATTCATGAGAACCGAAACCAAAATTGACCAAAACCGAAATTTTGCCCAGAGTCCCATCCCTACTGGCCACCAAATAGACTGTTTAGCTTTTTCCCTGCATTTCATAATGCCTTGGTGTCCTTTGTGCAATCTGTCAAGAATGTCTTGTTGCATTAATGGAGGAATAACTAGTCTGGACCCCTAAGCAATAGACCATGATTTATGAAGAGATCTCCATGAACCATCCAATAAGGTTTTAAAGAGGTATCTGACTTTGCATGAGCTGTCAATCCTTGTCTGCAATGAGCTATGACATGGCTCCATGTTTCAATTCTTCTAGGTATTTTTCTGTGATTGGCAAAAGCTGTAAGGATTGCATCCCCAAAGCCTTTTAGAAGGATCTCCTCCAGCGCACTCTCTTGCTCTGGAGTGTCTGGGTCCGTAACTTTGGAGAGTGTGGCTGCAGTAGTCAGGTTCTTGCCTGGCACATAAGTGATTAAAAGTTGAAACCTCATGAGTCTCATCTGGAAGCGTTGTATCCTAGGAGGTAACTCATCTAGGTTATTTTACTTTAGAAAAGTGACTAGTGGCTTATGATCAGTTTCTATTTGAAACTTTATGCCTACTAGAAATTCTTCAAAGCGTTCACAAGCCCATGTCGTGGCAAGGACCTCTTTTTCTATTTGTGCATAGCAGAGTTCTGTATCAGAGAGCACTCTTGATGCATAGGCTACCAAACACCAGAATGAAGGAGACAGTTCTTAGAGTACTGCCCCAAAATCATATCATGAAGCGTCTGCTGAAACGGTGGTGGTTTTAGTTGGGTTATATATGGGGTGCTCAGGTTCTGTTTTATCTGTGTGAATACATGGCTCTGTTTAGGCCCCCAGTACCAAGAATTGTGTGTCCTTAGGAGGTCTCGTAATAGCTTTGATTTCTCTAAGTGAGGTAGGAATTTCCCAGGGTATGTTACCATGCCCATGAAGCGACTGACCATGCTGATACTTTGGGGATCCTTCATCTGCGTAATCACTTGAATTTTCTCTGGATCTGGTCTGATTCCTGCTCCATCAATGATCTGACTAAGGAATTTGATTGTGTCTTTTGAAAATTCACACCTATCATTCACACACAACTGCATTGTGGCCTCTCTGGCTGAGCTGGTCTCAGGATGCTTTTAAATGAGACAAGAAACGCAGCTGATCCTTTGATCAGCCGCATTTCTTGGCATTCGTTTAAAAGTCTAAGGGCACTTTTCTCGGATCTTCCCCCGCGTCAGACTGGGCAGGCAATCCTGCCCCCTCCGACGTAGATCCCCGAAGTGCCGGCTGTACGCCGCACTTTCGGGTTCTTTGGCCCAGTGTGCATGAGCAGAAGGGTGCGCATGCGTACAAAGCCTCAACACCGTGTCTGATGATCTTCTGATCATCAGACACGGCGTACAGCAGAAGGCGGGGGGGGGGGATATGCTGGCACTTTACGCTCCCGCTTGTGAGCGGGATCGTATAAAAGCGCCCTCAGAGGTGGTGTTGAGATTGCCCTGATTTATTGTTTTGTGTGATTTCAACATTCACACTGAGGTCAACCTTTTTAGGAGCAGGAATTCATGGCCTCCATGACAACGATGGACTTATTCCAGGTAGTAGTTGGCCCAACACATGAAAAAGGACACACACTGGATTTGATGTTTTGCACTGGCCTGGAAATGGGGGTTCCAGTTAGTGGGGGTGTGGATATAACACCCTTGATTATTACCTCCTGAAGACTTGATCCTGGCCTTCCTATGCCCCCGTCGGGGTGATGAACTGGTTAGGTTGGTCTGCCCTCCAAAACTTATGGATTTGAACAGATTCCAGAACACTGGGGGATTTACCTACTGACCTTGATGGCTGCTCTGTCAATGACCTGGTCGCCCTGTGGAATGGCATTTTGACCGAGACCACTGACACGATGGCACATGCTCATCCACTCCCACCGCTGCGTCAACACAGGCCCCCATGGTATACGGAGGGCCTGAGGTGGCTGACACAGGAGGGCAGGAGGTTATTGTGGAGGTGGTGCTCGACTTGCATTGAATATGACCGATTGTTGCAGAGATTGTTTTTGAAAGACTATACCATGGCCGTGATGGTAGTGAAGAAGGTTTTCTTCACCATTATCATAGCGTCTGCAAGTTTCATCCGGTGGAGCTTTTTTGGGTGGTGAGAGGTCTGGTTCATCTGGCCTGTCTCCGCCAGGAGTTGGAGTCTCATCTGATGCCTGCTGTGACATTTTTATTGATCACTTTGAAGACAAAATCACTATATTCACCATGACTTTGGCGCAACTGTTTCTATGGCAGAGCCGGAATTTGGGGCTATGGAGGTCCAGCCTTGTCATTTTTATTTGAATCAGTGTCAGTCACAGTGGCGGCTAGCTGCTCAATGCGTTTGGGGCAGACCCCCTCCAAGCGCCGCCGAGCCAGCCGCCGCTGAACTGTTGAAGAAAAAAAAAAAAATCCCCGCTGGCCGTTGCTGCAGCTTGCTTCTCACAGCACTGCAGGCAGCAGCCTCTCTGACTTTGCTAATTGCTACAGAGGCTGCTCCGCCCAGGCTGGAGCAGCCTAGCAAAGTCAGAGGCTGCTGCCTGCAGCGCTGTCAGAAGCTCCACTGCGAGGTCTCTCTCTCTCCCTTCCGGGATCCACTCCTGAGGAGTGGGTCCCGCAAGGGACAAAAAGGCTAAGCCCAAACCGCGTTTTCTATGGAAAATGCGATTTGGGTGGCTGAGCCTAGCCGTCCACAGCACGTATAGGACGTGCTGTGGAGGGAGGGGCTAGCCTTTCCATTGAGCCCTATGGGCTCAATGGAAGATCTCACCAGGGCGTTTGCTGAAACAGCCCTGGTGAGATCCCTAGGGTGGGGGGACTGAGGCAGGGAGCAGCACGCATGCGCGCTACTCCCTGCCTCACATGCAGCTCAACATGGCTGCCGGCATGCTGTTGGAGGGCTCAGCTCTCCAAGTTCACGCTGCCACCCCAGCCGCTTCCCTGCCACTGCCCCTTGCCATCCCCCCTACCCATCTGCGGCTCAGAGCGGGGATGGGGGGGCGGCAAGGCAGGAAACTTTTTTAAAAAAAAATGTTTAATTGCCCGCGCATCCTGCCTCCGTGGAGGAGACCAGGACACGTGGGCAATTAAAAAAAAACCCCTAAAGTTCCCCCCCCCAG
>QEPC01008677.1:1723271-1759795 GCA_003113815.1 Sphenodon punctatus | reverse complement strand
CCCCATCCCCATAGGCTCTTCCCCCCCGACCCTGCATCTCATCCCCATAGGCTTTCCCTCCCCGCACCCCATCCCCATAGGCTTTTCCTCCCCCCCTGCACCCCATCCCTATAGGCTTTTCCTCCCTGTGGTTTTTGTTCACTTGATGTCATGATGTGGAGTATTAAATGCTGTAAATATGATGCTTCTGATAAAAGTGAGCTTTTGAAATCCCAAGATGTAACTGACAGTCTGGTGATCTTAGGAAGTTAGGTGTGTTCACAATGCTGGAAATTTGGTGCTTTGGAAATCCTGAGATGTAACTGACAATCTGGCGATCTTAGGAAGCTAGGTGTGTTCACAATGCTGGAAATTTGGTGCTTTGGAAATCCTGAGATGTAACTGGCAGCCTGGCAACCTTAGGAAGTTAGGTGTGTTCACAATGCTGGAAATTTAGTGCTTTGGAAATCCTGAGATGTAACTGGCAGTCTGGTGATCTTAGGAAGTTAGATGTGTTCATAATGCTGGAAATGGGGTGCTTTTGCGATCCCGAGATGTACCTGTGAGTCTGGTGATTCATGGCCCTTGAAATTCCCCCCCAACACACAAACACACATGCAGCAGAGGACAAAAATATTCCTTCAGAAGGGACTTCTGAAGCAGGGATTGGGGTCCCTCCAACATACATGCAGCAAGTCCCTTCTTTCTGAAGCAGCATTCTTAACCTCTGCTGCGTGTGTGTGTGTGTGTGTCTTTGTTAAAACTGCTTGTAAGTGATGTTTAAGGTTGTCTACCTGCTTTTAAACCTGCCTAACCTAACTGAAATTGCTTGATTAAGTAATGTAATGTCCATCCAACATTAACCCTTGGAACTCCTTGCTGCTGGATTATGCCACCTACCGTTGCCCTGACTCCGCCTACTGTTGCCCTGGCTCCGCCTACCATTGCCCTGGCTCCGCCTACCGGTTCGCCGACATTACTGCCCCTCCAACCTCAACACCCACCAGCCGCCCCTGGTCAGTCAGTATCACCTACCAATGCGGAGGATGTGCTTGGGAGTGTGCGGGCCACCAGTTGTGAATTAGCACCATGCCTGTCCTGGTTGGTGAAAGCCAGCCAGGAGACGTTAGGGCTGTTGCTGGCTGGGGTTGCCAATGCCTCCGTTTGGGAGGGCAGGAGGTCGGACTTCCTTAAAATGGTGATTGTCCAGCCTCTGCTTAAGAAATCATCTTTGGATGCTGACTCTCCTGGTCTCAATTGGGTGGTGATGGGCAATTGCTCGTCATCACCCCATGATTTTCCCTGTGGGGTCCTGCAGGGTTCCATCCTGTCCTCCCTCTTGTTCAACATGTATATGAAACTGCTGGGTGAGATCATTTGGAGGTTTGGAGTGAGGTGTCAACTCTACCTCTCTTTTTCATCCGACCCAAGTACTGCAGTCTCTGTGCTTACCCATTGCCTGGCTGCTGTGGGGGACTGGATGAAGGTGAGTCAACTGAGGTTGAATCCTGACAAGACTGACGTGATGATGTTTTTTCGGCCTTGTGACTTGGGGGGATGGGTACCCCGGTTATTGATGGAGAACACCCCACCCCCCCCACCCCCCGGTCAGTCAAGTTTGCAGCCTTGGAGTGCTCCTGAACCCACTGCTGTGTCTGGAATCTCAGGTGGCGGTAGTGGCCAAGGAATGCTTTTCACCAATTTCATCTGGTGAGAAGGCTGCAGCCTTTTCTTTCTGATTCAGATCAGGCAACCATCATCCATGCCTTCATTACCTTGAGGCTAAACTACTGCAATGTGCTCTACGTGTGGCGGTCCTTGAAGACTGTTTGGAAGCTGCAGCTGATGCAGAATGCGGTGGCACGGCTCCTTACGGGGATGGGTTGCCAGGAGCACATAACACCGGTGCTATATTTCCCAGCATGCGAGACTCGGAAAATGGTGGTCCCAGCATGCGCACATGCTCTGTGGTGCAGGGCCTTTGAAACAATCATGCCGTGTGTGTGAGAGGCGGCAGTGGCAGTAGGGGAGCAGGCAGAAGGGTCACCCAGTGGCCGTTCCTTCCCTCTCTCCCCCCCGAGTGAGTGAGAGTGAGAAGTGAGTTTGTGTGTGTGTCTGTGTGAGTGAGGTGTGTGTGTGTGTGTGTGTGTGTGTGTGTGTGTGGAGAGAAAGTGTGTGTGTGTCTATGCGAGAGAAGAGAGAGAGTGAGAGAAGTGAATGTGAGTTTGTGTGTGTGTCTGTGAGTAAGGAGAGAATGTGTGTGTGTGTGTGTGTGAGTGAGTGAGTGAGGAGAGAGAGAATTCATGTGTTTGTGTGAGTGAGAAGAGAGTGTGTGTCTGTCAGAGACCCATTTCACATTTTCACCCCCATGACCACGTGTGAAATGGTTCGGGGGCACCCGTGTGACCGCTGCGGCGGGTGGGTGTGCGTGCGTGCTCCACGCATCTCCACCCATCTCCACCCAAAACGGCAATGGCTCCATGCATGGACATCGGTGAAGGTGGGTGGAGATGGGTGTGTGTCTGTGTAATGGCTGCCCACGTGCCACACACCCACCGCGGCACACACCCATCCCCCCCACACTGCAGCCCATCTGAAAAGGGCCAGAAAGGAGAGAGGGTGTTTGTGTGAGAGAGGAAATAGTGTGTGTCTGTGTTTGTGTCTGTGAGTGCGGATTGAGAGAGTTTGTGTGAGTGAGGAGAGGGTGTGTCTGTGCGTATCTGTGTGAGCAAGGAGAATGTGTGTCTGTCAGAGAGGGGAGAGAGTGTATGTGTGAGAGAGGAAGAGTGTGTGTGTTTGTGTCTGTGTGAGTGAAGATACAGAGTGTGTGTCTGTGAGGAGTGTGTGTGTGTGTGTGTGTGTGTGTGTGAGAGAGAGAGAGAGAGAGAAGGTGTCTGAGTTTGTGTGTGTCTGAGTGAGCGAAGGGAGAGAGTATGTGTCTGTGAGAGAGGAGAGAGTGTGATTGTGTGTGTGTGTGAGAGAGAGAGAGAGAGGGGGGGGTAGTGTGTATGAGAGAGAAGTGTGGGAGTGTTTGTGTGTATGTGTGCATGAGTGAGAGAGGAGAGAGTGAGTGTGTGTCTTTGTGAGAAATGTGGTTGCTCCCATGCTCTCCCCACTCCATACTCCCCCTCCCATGGCTGCCCCTTCTCCCACTGTGCCCCCACCTCTCCCCATGGCTGCCCCCTCTCCACTCTGACCCATGACTCCCGGAGGGGAAGAGTGAACCACCACCCAGCCCAAGGAGAGACCCACCAGAATGTTCTCCCCTCCTGCCTAGAAGCCTACAGCCTGTCTCTGACTGACCACCAGCCCTCCCAGAAGTTCCAGGCTCAACAGTATCTGAAGTTAGGGCCACCTAGCCAAGAAAATGCCTTTCCCCCTCCTCCCCCTATCTGAGCACCCAGACAGCCCTGACACTCCTAACGTTCTTTATGTGTAATGTTGTTCAAAGGTTTTTATGGGTAACTTGGGAGTTATCTCCCCCTAATGTTCTTTATATGCAATGCTGCCCTCCCACCTCCTGCCGTTCCTTCCCTGTGTTGGCAGAGGGAGGGGGGAACTGTAGGAGGAAAGCTGGGCAGGGGGGACCCTGTGGGGGATATTGTGGTGGTGGTGAGTGGATCTGTGGAATGGAAGTGGCAAAAGGGTGCTGTGTGTGGAAAGCTAAGGGGTAAGTGGCAGTGCTGATAAGGTGGGTGTACA
Source organism: Sphenodon punctatus (assembly GCA_003113815.1). Classification (NCBI taxonomy): domain Eukaryota; kingdom Metazoa; phylum Chordata; class Lepidosauria; order Sphenodontia; family Sphenodontidae; genus Sphenodon; species Sphenodon punctatus. The sequence continues at coordinate 1,756,114 of QEPC01008677.1, read as the reverse complement.
GGTATGAGGGCAAATTATGCAGATTATGTTAATTATGCAAATTAGGTCCCATACTCCAAGACTTTCATGGCCCTACAAACACTGAGGCCAGCCCTGCCTAGGAGTTGTGACTTTTTTTTTCTGGAAGTGTTCAGGCAGAAGGTATGCCAAATGGTATCAGTTAAAACAAAATCTTCCAAAAGGTGTGATAAAAGTTGTTAGTAGGGCTGATTCTGCAGCAAGAGGTATCTGCCAGAATCCTTATTGTGCATAGAATTTAAAGAATTTTGCATCACTAAATTGTCCAGGGTGTGCTCCACACAAGGAAGTACATGTTGCTCAGTCTCTACAGACATTCTCATTGAACTTGGGAAGGTCTATGCAGATCTTGACTAAACGATTTAGTGTGGGTACTACTGCCATGCCTGCACACCATTCTGTGGCTTTATCAACTCTGGAAATCACCCCCCAGCTTCTCTATGCACCAGAGCTTAGCCTTTACTTTGAGTATTAAGGGGAGGGAGACTCATCTAGGTGTTGACAGAGCACATGATTTTGCATTCTGTACAACTTTGATGCTGTATTCTGCTTCAAGTCCTTGGACTAATTTGGGGAACTTCCTCTTAATCTCTGGTTCCAGGTCTGCAGTGACCAGTTCTATCCTTTGTACTATCCCTAAAGATTTATTTGATGGATGATCCAGTAGAGCAATGAGTAGGCCATTCACAGGATTAGACCTCCTGCCATTTTGTCTTCACTCCCAGTTATAGCGTGGCCAAAAATTTACCTTTCACATTTAATGGGGACTGTCCTGGAACCTCTTAATATCTTTTTTGCCTCTTGAAGTTTTGGAACTTTCAACTTTTGATAAAGTGATTCTGGGATCACAGTTACATCAGCCTGTGTCTATTTTAAATTCAATTTCATGTTTTTTAGGCCTGAAATGTCAAATCACGGTGAATGCTGTTTCCATCGGAAACAGGTCATTGACCTTCATTTGTGCAATGTGGAAACTTACCAGCTTTCCGCTGATTTCGCCATTTGTCATTCTTTTTTGCATGTTAAACAAAGCTGCTACATGGCCAATCCCAAGCCCCCTGTACACCACACGTGCATCCTGGAGGCTGTGGAAATGCAAAAGTGATGACAAGTTTTAGGTACGTGCTGAAAAATGCCATAAAAGTGCTGTAAAAGTCCTGGAATGTGATGCAAAGTGATGGAAAATGCAGGAAAGTGATGGGAAATGATGAAAAAACACAGGCGCTGATATCGAGCTTGGTGGAAGTGTGGAATCACTGGAGACTGACAAATACTGATGAACACTTGCAAACACTCCGAAAAGTCGGTATTTCCCTGTAGAGCAGGAACACTTGCTCTCATCTCAGTCCTAATGCTTTCCTAGGGTGATCCATGATGGTTCATTTTGATCAGCTCCAGTGGCTCCCAAGTTTGCGATCTCTGTGTCACTTGGGTCTGCCTCTTTAAATCTAGTTGTTACTGTGCATTTGTACCTGCAAACTGCTACATAATGTCCTCTTTTTAGACATTTCCTGCAGGTTGCATCTTTTGCTGGAAAAAATTGTTTGATGTGTGGCAAAGGCAATTTGCCACACCATGGGCATGCCTTTGTGCTCCTTTTATATTCTTTTTCTATGTCCCTTGCTTGAAGAACCCTCTCTGTATCTTTGTCCTGGTTGAGTATTTGGATGAGTATTGTTTCAGGGCCTGTTGATGGGTTTTTTTCCCTGCATCTATAACTTCAATTGTACGTCCCTGCTCAAAGTTTTTCCTTTGCTCCTTGTTGCTCTTTCATATACTGGCTTTGGAGGACAATGTTCTTTGCTGTTTCTAGTGTAAGATTAAGATCATTTTGGAGTTTCTCAGATAACTGGCCTGTCTCTCAATCCTATCACCAGTCTGTCTCTAAGTTCTTTGCTCATCTGCCCAAACCCACAGTGTTGAATTAGGCTGGACAGGGCTGTGATGAAGTCAGACACTGGCTTTCCTTTCTCTTGCTTATGTGACTGGAACCTTGTCCTTCTAAAAATTATATTGTGGCATGGCATGAAGTATGTGTCCAGTTCCTCTTTAACAGTATTGTTTCCTCAGGGTTGCAGGATCCAGGGTTTGAGTTCAGATTCCTGGTCTCTCGCAGTACAACCCAGTTCCTGATAACTCCCCTGCACTACCTGGGCCACCTCTACATCTACTTCAAGTGGGCAACCCCCCTTTCCTACTATAAGTGGGCTTCTATTCATTAGGGCTCCCGATGTATATACTCCAATTATTGATGTTCTAGGGACTGCCCCCTTTACTCCAGTATCCAACTCCTCGCCATACTGGGGTTCCTGTCTCAAGGGGTTTTCCCTACATTCTACATTGCTACTGAGAGTTCCTCCTAACCCACTCTCTATCACTTCCATTGGGTTTTGGCTTTGCGATTCATCCCTGTCCTGGCTCTGTACCTTCTTACCAGAGAGTAGAGTAAGGGGGGGAGGAAGCTGGACCAAGTCCAGCTCCCTAAGATCTATCTATGGGACTGCCTGCATTGTCTCCTGGCTGTGATCCTTGTTGTTAGCCTGATTCTTGGGTTTACTGGCTCTGTTTAAACTGTTAATTGCTAGTAAATTACTATTAACATACTTTTTGGTAAGTCGTACACCTTTACTGAACAAGTATTTATTTCCCTCCCATAAACTATCAGGAATCCATGACTTTTTAAAGGACACCACACATTTAAAAATATTTCTATCCCTCTGAAGGATGCTAATTTCTTTGATATCCTTATAATGACAGGGTACATGGAGCAAAACCCTTATATGTCTGGCAACCAAAAATGGGGTGGACCATAGCGGGATATCACCAATAAAAATATAAAAAGAATCAAAGGAGGTTGGTTTTTTTGGCCAGGCTAAATGCTTTCCCTTCAGCCTTGGTAGAAGGCAGATATAAGGGCACCCCATTAGCTGAGAGACTCTGCTTATGCAATTCGACCAAATTGATACAATGAAACACATCCTAATATATTGTAAGTTTTACACAACTGCCCGTAGCAAGTATATATCCCCAACTGTGACTTCTTTCCTGGCTAGAACTAGTGACTTTTATGTCAGCTTGCTGCTGGGAGACCGTTCTTGGATTGTTACGGATAAAGTTGCCAAATTCTTGATGTATGTTTATATAAAGAAATTGGAGATAACGGCAAATGCATACTGAACATTTGTTCAGATGATGGTAAGGGCTATTTTATGAAAACTGGTCTCCGAACTGTCTGATATAGGCCATGTTATTTTTGTTTTTATCATTATTTTGTACCGTGGTTTTATATTTATTAATTGTAAGTCAGATGACTATTTTCTCTGTATCAGGGATTTTGTTTGTGCATTTTGTGCTCTCTGTACGAGTTATGTTGTATGTGGTTTACAATAGCCAATTTGGCTATGCAATAAAGGTTATTAATTATTATTATTATTAACTATTGAAAAATGTCAACTGTGCACAGCTGTGAGGCTTCTGGAGAGGATAATATTATCTGCTGTAGCCCCCATTGTATAGACCATTCACTTGTTTCTCACCCTGTCTGCTAATCTAATCCAGAAGCCTGTTGAAATCTCTGGAATTTGCTTATTCAGAGGGGCCATTTCAAATTCTGAAAGGAGTGATATTTGGAGGTGAGGTTGAGTCAGAGATAGCCATCTCTGCTCTTTGAGTTGCCAATCCTTCTTTTTGTTAAGGAAGCAGAGTTTACCATGGCCCCTAACCTCAGTGTCCTTTTTATCTCCAGTTCACCCTCTCTGTCATAGTCTGGACTCACCACAGTAGGTCTCTATGGCTGGCTCTCTGTGTCTGCAGGCCTTGTCTCTGCCTGCTTTGCAGCTTTCTCTGTGTAACTTTCTGGCTGGGCTGCAGGATGGCTGAGGTGGTTTTCTTTATCCCTCTTTCTTTTAAGAGGTGTGTTACTTGACCTTCCAGGCCTGATCTGACACCATGTGGAGTTTTGCCGATGCACCGAAGGAGACAGGACACCAAGTGTTTGGGTTTAAATAGCCGCACTCTTTATTACAACCAATTATATAATTGTAATTCGGTGGGGGAAATCGCCTAGAGCGATGTGGGTCCAGTAATTGGGCTTAACCTAATGTAACCAACAACTCAGGGGTGGTTTCGATATACCCTCGATTACCACCCCTCTAAAGGGCCGGCCCCAGGCATGTGCCACATGTGCGGGTGCACATGGCCCCGCCGCCAGCTGGGGCCCCACACTTGCCTGGCTGGGCAGCAGGCTGCAGCCAGCTTCTCCCCCAGAAAGTGATTCTTCCTCCCCTTCCTGGCTCCAGACTCCATCCCTCACCTGCCTCTGCCTTCTAGTAGTGCTGCAGCAGCGGCAGCAGCAGCGGGGACACTGGATCGGGCTGGGAGATAAGGCTGTTTACAAACAGCTCCTCCCCACGTGCTGATCAGAAGGTTGCTACCTTGTAAAGAAGGTTCTTCGAGATGGCTCCCAACATTCTCACAACTGGGTTGTGCGCGCTCACCCTGTTCAAATAATAGACCACATGATGGTCTTGAGCTCCTCTGGTATAAAAAGAACCCTCCCCCTCTGAATGACAGTTCCTTTCAACCCTTTCTAGAAATATAAGAAAAGAATTCCATGCGGGGCTGGAAGGGTGGGTGTTGTGAGAATGTTCGGAGCCATCTCAAAGAACCTTGTTTGCAAGGTAGCAACCTTCTGTTCTTCTTCGAGTGGCTCCTCACATGATATTTTTACATGGCTCCGCCGGGTGGGGAGTCCGTGGGCGCGCCAGTGCATGGATGGGGCATGCACACAGCTGCACACACATCCCCACTCACCCACCACTCATCCACACCCACATAGTAACCACCATTTCCCCCGGTTGCTCCGTGCGTGGGGATGAGTGGGGGGGTGAGTGGGGATGCGTGTTAGGCGAGCGCGCACGCACCCCCACTCACCATGGGCGCGTGCACCACGTCATTCACATGGGGTTCCCCCACCCATGAACACACAGAAATCTGCGTGTTTATGGCTGGGAGGAGAGACCCGTGTAAAAAGGGCCACATTCTCACAACTGTCTTACTTATACTATCTTAGGTAGGAATTTAGGATGTAAAGCAATATCTATTCTGTCTTGGAAAATAAATCTGCAAATATGGTTCTGAGATTATTATGGCTGCTATTTCACTAACTCTTCTTAATGAAGTTATTGCTAACAGGAATACTGTCTTTAAACCCGCACCCCATAACCAGTTCATTTGCACCCCCATATAATCAATTCACGCTGCCCCGTGGGCACAAATTAAATGGTTATGGGTGGGGGCAGCGTGAATAGATTATATGGGGGCGGGGGCAGAAATGAACTGGTTATGGGGTGGGGGCAGCATGAACTGATTATGGGGGCACAACTGAACTGGTTATATGTCTCTTTTCATGGCATAATGCGCTTAATAAGCTAGCTGCATTTTGGGTGTCTTGTGTGTGTGATAGCAGCACCTCTGGACTGGTCACACCGCATGCGTGCACAAGGCACAGGCGGCACTGGCAGCAAGAAGCAACAGGCCCTGGAGGCCAGACTGGCTAAGCTCACCCCCTGGCCCCTCCTCCAGTAAGGCAGTGGACGCAGTCAGTCTCTCTGTGCCTGTGTCACTGCCCGCTTGGCTGCCCCTGCAGTGGAACCACTCCTGGGGAGTGGTGGTAGACACTCGGCTGGGGAGGGGGGGAAGCATTAGGAGGCCATGCTTCTCCATGGTTGCTCGGAGAGGTGGAGAATGGGAATCCTTCCTGTCCAGAGGGAGTAAGTTTTATGTAAATGTATACATTTGCATAATTAGGTGGTGCCTAATTATGCAAATTAGGCCCCGCACCAAGACTTCGCACATGGCCTCACAAACCCTGGGGCCGGCCCTGCCCCTCTAACCAACACAACATCTCCCTCTCGTCGTGGTACTTGCTGCATGCGAGGGGGACCAAATTCCTTCTGGAAAGGAGGAGTAGGCCTACAGGCGGGGGAACCATACATGTCCCTACCGCCCTCGCTGACCTCCCCTCCCAGGGATTCCACCCCACCAGTTGCCATACCCTTGCTATTCCGGCGGGTGTGGCCTCCCCATCTCTTAAGGAGAGGCCTCATACTATATCAAATTCTACTCTATGATTTAACCCTCAGTACTGGACCCCGCCACTAAGGGATCTCCAGGTTTACCCGGACGATCCTGCCCCCCACCCTCCTAATACCTCTAAACTTGATCTAAAAACTCCATAAAACCCACTCTAACTTTTCCTTCAGGGCCCTCAGGTAGTGCTCATTCCCCTCAGGTGACAAGTGTACTCCGTTGTGACGGAACAGCTAAGACCGTTTATGGGACAGGGTGTAGCTAAAAATCCGCTCTCCACCCAAATTTACCAACCACCAACCCACATCCCTGTTGATATTCCTTCATGCCTTGTCTGCCTTTCTAGGGTGAACGCCCCTTCCTCGTGAGATCTGCTCCACCATATCCGTCCATATGATGAGAGCAGATGGGAAAAGCCGTATTACCTCCCACACATCCCTTTTGATGGTCCTAATAAGGTACATGCCCTTAACCTGGGGTATATCGTTCTCTCCCAGGTGCAGGACATTGGGAGGTTGCCCCCTGTAAGGCCTACTAAGTGTTGGGATAAGGTGGTGCCATCTCATGCCGCCCTGGCCCATCCAACGTATCTCTACGCATGCCGACAGGCCCAGCTGCATTCCCCATCTGGTGTGACCAGTCTCCTTGCTTGCCCAGTGCATCAGGTTGTGACCAATGATTCAGATTTGCTTCCGGCACCGAGGGGGTTTGCCTGCAAACAAGACAAAAATTCCATGGCCGGCAGCCCCACTCATGGCAAGGCGGCCCGCGTGACAGAGGTGAACTGGTAGCTGATCATCAGCTGCCCACCCTCATGCCTAAAAAGGGGGCTGGGAACCCGCGGGCGTGCAACGAGGTATGCCTCGACTGCGTGAACGGGGCAGAGGTCCCTTCTACTAGACCAGGTAAGCCTAACCACTTGCCCTCTACCTCTTTGGTCAGTTTTTGAGTGGCAGATCATTAACGACATCCCCACTGGCCCAATGTGGACATCTTCGATGTTAAGCACCTGTATTGTCCCTGGCTGACTCGGACACGAGTTCACTCATGCAGAAGGCCCTGAAAAATGCAACCTTAAATGCAGTACTAAACAGAGTAACTTCATAATTATCGAAACAAACTTGCAGAAGGGAACTGCAGAGGTCCAATAGCAAGGAGGGGGTGATGGGTGCCCTTCAGTTGGGGCCCAGGTCTCTAAGGCACCTGGCGAAAAAACCCTTGTCAGGGGGCGTGTGTCCAGATAAACTACTCATAAACCCCAGAGCTGACAATTTCCCACCTATGGTGCCTAGTGCCGCCCCATTTCGATGGGGAAACCTACATCCCACCGCTGGGTCCGACGAAATTCCTGGAATTGGCGGAACGCCCGTTCTTACGTCACCCTTGTTCGAGGAGCCAGTGATCCCTGGATGGCGGAGTAGAGTTCCAGGACCCAAGGGTCCACACCGACGGCGGCAGCGGATCTGGATTTGCCTTGGCCCGGGGCGCCAGCAGACAGAAATGCTCCATCTGGAAGCAACAGAGGGCATCGGCAACACCATTGTTGATGCCAGGCACATGCCTGGCCCAGAACAGGATATTATAGTTCAGACAGGTGAGCACCAATGCCTCATTAGCTTCATAACTCATGGTGAGCAGAAGGACAGGGTGTTTATGATGTGTACGACAGCTAGATTGTCGCACCAGAAAAGCACTGTATGGTGTGCTAATTCGTGCGACCATAGGTGCACTGCCAACATGATGGGGAAAAGTTTAAGGAATGTAAGGTCTTTGGTGACCACTGTGTCCTTCCAATCTGTCAGCCAAGGTGCCACCGCCCATCTATCCCTGAAAAACACCCCAAAACCAGAACCACCCACCACGTCAGAATGGACCTGCAACTCAGCCTCCAGCAACAGCTGTTCTTGCCAGAAACTGATGCCATTAAAGTTTGCCAGAAATGACGCCCATATCCCCAGGTCCTCTTTCATATCCCTAGTGACCCTAATGTGGTGGTGCGAGGAGGGATTGTCCCCTAATTTGGCATAGAGCAGGACAAAAAGGCCTGCCCTGGAGCCACCACCCTGCAGGAAAAATTGAGGCTCCCCAGTAGCGACTAAAGGGTACGGACCGGCACCGTGTTAATTCGCCGGCACTTGTCCACTTTATCCCGAAGGGATCTCACCTTATCCAGGGGCAGGCAAGACACGGATGCTACCCTGTCCAGCTCTATCCCCAGATAGGTCAGCGTTGTGGCTGGCCCTTCGGTCTTCTCCGGGGTCAAGGGGGTTCCCAGTTCATCCGCCATCCTCTGAAAGGACCGCATCAGCCCCAAGCACTCACTCGATCCAGCCCGTCCAATGAAGAGGAAGTCATCCAGATATTTTGTGACCTCCCCTGCCTTGGCCCACTGCCGCACGATCCACTCGATGAGGGTGCTGAATCTCTCGAATGCAGAGCAAGAGATGGAGCACCCCATTGGCATGGCCTTATCGTAATAATACCACCCTTCAAACTGGAAACCCATGAGAGGAAAACTCTCCAGATGGACCGGCAGCAAACGGAAGGCTGACTTGATGTCACACTTGACCAACATGGCACCCTGCCCACATTGCTGTACAAGTGTGAGTGCCGAATTGAATGAAGCATATTGGACCGTGACAAGCTCCCTTGGAACTAGGGATGGGCGAACAGATCGTGGTTCGAGTTCGGCCATTCGGTTCGGCTGCGTTCGTTTTGTCCGTTCGGTTCGCCCGTTCGGTTTGGTTCGTCGGTTCGAATGTTTGGTCGTTCGGTGGTTCGGATCGAACGTTGAGTTCGGATTCGGGATTCGGTTCGGTCGGGATAGGTTCGGTCTTTAGTTCGGTGCAATCGGGAACTGAAAATGACATTTAGTTTTTGAAATAAAAGGAAAAAACTAAAAAACATATTTCTGGCCATAACATTTTTGTTTCTTATTACTTTTTGATGATATTTAGGGAGATTGTACCCCCCAATGGAGCGCACCAAGTAGACCAACATTCGGAACGATTAGATAAAGGAAACTGATTTCAGAAGCAATTGAATATTGTGATTTTAAGAAAAGCTCCATACACATTCATGACTACAACTTCTTTATCTTGCATCCAATGTTCATGAAACTTGTGCATATTACATCCCTCTATATGCTTAATATTTCTGCCAATTTTAGGAAAGAGTGGATAAAGGGTCCCAAGGGTATAAGACATTAACCTGAAAATACATTTCCAGCTGTTACATTTTGATATTCCATTCTGTTTACAGGATATTTGACAGGAATGTATCAAATACCGTTCCTGCTATTTCAGCAAATGTACAGGAGATTTTGATAAAGGGAACCACTTCTGTTGGCCAATTTGCATCACAAACCGATCTTATACCACAGTGACATAAGAGAATCCCAGGCATAGGCCCCTTCTCTACATTTGTTGTACAGGCATATAAAATTGAGACCCTTTATAATATCTCTCTGATATTTGGCAGAGATGATCATGAAAGTGAAATATATAGTCCTGCCAAATTTCATGTACACTGGTTGGACTACAAAGATGTTATAATCAGACATACATTTATTTGTTAATTGCTTATACCACCAAGACCTTTTGTCCAATCCTTCTGAAATTTGGCAAAGATAGTTACTATGGGAAGGGGTATAAACTTAACATGTTTCACCTACATTAGATGTGAGGCAAAGAAGTTACAGCTAAGAATGTATATGTAGAATATTGCAAAATACAATAATGCAACTGCTTCTAAAATCGGATTCCTTTATCCAATTGTTTTGATATTTGGTGCACATAATGAGTTCTATTGAAGGTAGAGGCACCCCGAATTTCAGCCACATAGCTTAAAAAACAAAAAAGTTACAGCCGATAATGTGTTTTCCATTGAAACCAATGGAAATTCAATTCCGAACTCACCGAACGCATCCGAACCGAACGTTCGAATTCGAGTTCGGTTCGACCGTTCAGTTCGGTTGACCGAACTGTTCGAGTTCAGTTCGAACTCCGAACGTTCGAATTCGAGTTCGGTTCAACCGTTCGGTTCGGTTGACCGAACTATTCGAGTTCGGTCCGAACTCCGAACTTCTGAACCGCGTTCGCCCATCCCTACTTGGAACAGAGTCATTCACCGAGCCACCCCGTGGATGTGATAGGTGGTGGATCAGGCGGGGATCACCCGGGGCCTTTTTAGGTACCACCCCCAACAGTGAGGTGACCATGTTATCGAAGGGTGGGGGTCTGGGAAAGGACCCGCCACCCTGCCCTCCGCTCGCTCCTTCCCAATTTTCTTCCACACCACTGCTTCCATTCCCCAAACCGATTTTAAATTGGGGGGAACTTTCCCCTGCTGGACGTTCCCTGCTGGGATACGAAAACCCCACTTGAAACCCTCAATAACATAGATCACTTCCTTGCGGTTAGGGTATCCCAGGAGGGCAGACTCCAGTCTGTCCGTCCTAACTGGTGAGGGGGCCCTTCCCAGGGCCGCTGTTGTTACCCCCACCAGATCCACCCTTCCCTGTCGCCCCGTGGGGGGGGGTTGCCCTTTGCCCCAGGTCTTCCCCAGGGACACACTGAGGCCAGGTGGAAACCAGCACAGTTTGGGCAGGGCTGACAAAATCTGAAGCCAGCCCGGGAACACCTACCTGACCGCCCATACGCCCAGCACTGGGCGGCTGTGTTAGCTGCACGCTTTCCCCCCTCCTCACGAAAGGACTCAGTCGCGGAGGAGGCACCACCCTTGGCCAGCAGGTGCCCACTATCTGAACGGGGAACATTGTCCAAGCCACTCATGCAGTTGAGCCACAGATCATTTGCATGTAAGTCCCATCAAAGCCCGGGGGTATAAGCAGCACGATGTCTGAACGCCTCATCATACTGGAGCCAGGCCCCAGAAGGGCCTGCCTCATACGCCTGCTGGACAATGTCGGCGTATTTGAGTAGATCAGCTGAGCACCCAGGGAATGCCTGGATCATTAGCCTGTGGTATAGTGAGAAGGCCGCCGTCCAATTGGACCAGTTCCTCTCTGCCTTTGGGCGCTTGACATGCTCTTTTTCTTTTTTTGTCCTGCTCAGCGGGATCCAGTATAGGATCGCTAAATAGGAGGGCAAAAATGTTGATGTATTCCCCCCTACAGATCCACTCCCTCATGGCTGGAAGGAGGTGCTCATCTATCGGGGCGGAGACATCCGTGTACACCCCCCCATGGGGGGGCCTGTCTGGTGAGCTCACCCACCTGGGGCACCATGCCTGGGAGCACAAATGCTTGTCCCAGGGGGGCCGCAGTCAGGGCCCAAACCTGGAGAGCCTGCCCCCCCCAGGGCAGCATGCCCGCCCGAATGCCCTCCCGGAGGAATTGGTCATTGAGGATAGCCTCCCCCACCCATGGGAGGAGATAGAATAACTGGCACCCATGCCCCATTCCACCACAGCAATTGCCCAGATGTGCCGGGCACCAGGCCGGGACCACCCGCAGTCGCTGCCCCCGCTGCCCCTGTTGGGACCAACACCCCTGGGGCTGCCTCCCCTGTTGGGGGGGCCACCACCTCACCTGGATTGAATTGCCCACACGCGTGGGGGGGCTCCTGCTGTGCTGGCATTTGCGGGGTGCGCTGCTGCACCAACTATCAAATCGCCTGTTCGATCACTTTGACCCATTGGCGGAGATCATCGCCTACTCCTGCTTGTGGCTCGGCTCCCTTTCTTGGGTGCTCTTTTCCTAACCTTGCCCATCCGGGCTTGAAGCAATCAGCATTGAAAAGGGGGGGCGGGAGGCGTGGTCACAGCACTCCGTGCCCGCAAGCTGGACAAACCGCTAGTGCTGCTTCTTGCTCTGCTCCAGCCTGCAACTGAGGCTGGAGCCATTTGATCCCCAGAATTGGACTCCTCCCTCGAATCCGTGACCCATGTGGGCCCCTTCAACCAATCAGTGCCGCCGGGGCTGCCTAGCAACCCCAGCGGGGTTCTGGATCCCTTCACTCCCACATGGTCGCCTTCCCGCCTCTGAGGCTTGCATCCCCGGCGGTGCAGCAAAACTTCACCGCTGTGTTCAGCCTCCTGTTCTAGGTGGGCATGGCAAAGAGCCTGCAGCCCCCCACTTTTAGGGGGCACGGGGGCAATACTGAGAGTCTGGATGCCATGTTGAGTGTAAAACCAGAGAGTTCTTTTTTCATTTCATTTCATTTATTATTTCTATACTGCCTCTCTCGCTGATCACAACTCGAGGCGGTTTACAAAACATTTTAAATATACAATACAATAAATGAAATAACATAATGCATAGTCAATATACATAATGAATAACAATTCCATCAACACATTTTGTCTTGATTGCACAGCTTAAATCTCCTCCTGTTAATCTCCTGCTGGCCCTTTCCCCATTTACAACTAATACCACACTTCCCACTCCCATCTCACAAGATAGCTTTGTTACAAGAGGTTTTGCCCCTTAGTCAGAGAGGTGCTGTTTAACAAGTCCCTAATAAGGAAAAAGAGAAATGACTTCATTGTCAGTAAGAAAGATGGGGGCAGGGCTTAGACCCATTTAGACCTCAGAGCTCTAAATAAATATATTAAGAGATTTTAGTTCAACATGGTCTCCCTCACATCTATTTTTTCTTCTTTGTCTCAAAATGGTTGGTTTGTACCTCTTGAGCTGAAGAATGCATGTTTTCATATCCCTATACATCCTAGTCTGGGGACGGGGAGTGGGAAGGGGATTTTCTGGGGATACTGCCCAGCTGTGATTACTGGAGAAGCATTTGTGCCGGGCCTGCAGATTGGTGCTTCTTTTCAACCGAAGATTTCAGAAGCTGCAGGCATGTGCCTGCAGGTGGCTGCCAAACAGCAGCGCCTAAGGTTGCTGTCTATTAGGTGGTTGTTTGTCATTGGTCAAGGCATTGGACAATTTTATTTTCATGTTGGCCATACTGGAGACTACATTGTTTGTTGTTCTTTCTTTTAAGGGTTGAGGAGGAAGTGTGGGAGGGTAGTGAATGTCTAGACCCCACTGCCCATGAGGGGGATGTTGGTAGGAATGGGGGTGGGCTATGCCCCAGTCCTCTGTGAGAGGGGGGAGCTTTTGGGGCAGGTGAGGGAAATGGGAGTGGGTTATTATGCCCCAACCCCTCTGTGACAGGGGGAGACAAATATTGTAATTTTTAAATTGGATTTTTAACTGTTTTTTTGTTTTTTATTGGGCTTTTGTAATTTTATTATTTGATATTTTCTTTGTTTTTGTAAGTCACTCTGAGTCTTTGAGTGTTTATAAACGAGATGGGTGCATGCATGGCACCCACTGTCCACGCATCCAACCACTAGTTTGAATTTAGTGCCTGGGGAGGCGCGCTCCCGTGACCGAGGTACCGACCACCTATGGCCACGCATGAAGCATTCCTGACAAATCTGAAGTGCCCCATACGGGGCAGCTGTGCTGGGAGCTGCTCCTTTGAAGCCATCCTCACACACCTTACATTTGTGGGCGCCCCACTGCTACCCTATGCACCAACCATGACCCCCCCAAGCCTAACTTGTTTAAAAACACACTTTGACAAGAAGAGCAGAATATCATTTATTATTATTATTATTATTATTATTATTATTATTATTATTAGTATTATTTATGATTATGATTATTAATTATTTATGATTATGATTATGGTTATTATTAATAAAGTTGTAGACAATTTTTACATTTTATTGTCAATGAAACACATTAGTACAGGATACTACCTTTGGATTATCCACAGCCCCTATTTATTCACAAAATACATGGCAGCTGTGCTTCTCAGCAAAGGCAAGGAATGCATGTTTTACTTTATCTACAATCTAGATAAAGGAAAACATGCATTCCCAGATTGCTAGAACACAACAGTTTCACCAAGCACCATTTGTGAGAATTGGGACTACTTATCGATATGGGAAAATTGCAGCCAACACCTGTTCAACACATTCAATATAGTTCACATACAGTATGAAAAAAAAGACTGTATTCAAGTGAAAGTGTTTATGCCATTATTGCTGCTGAGGTTTTCCACAATTCCATGTGTGGACGAATTTTTATAATAAGACTCTTATGGATTGAAAACCAAACAGAACCAGAGTAAAATGGAAGACAGATGGATGCCGGGTAAGAGAACCATCCTCTGCTGAAATAAACTTTTCCCTGCTTGACAAGATATAATTATTTTGGTAGCTTAGGATGTTTGCAGGACATAGTTTGAGAAGCAGCTCTCCCTGTACTTTTCCTTGATATATAAGAGATAGATAACCTTGCAGCTGCATAGACTAATTGAATTGTTTAGACTTCCTAGGTCAACCATATTGTTTTGAGAACATACTTCCTGATTATGTAAACAATTACTGTGACCTTTCACTTTTGTATGACGTTATTCTTGATTGACATGCTGTATCTATCTGCTTGAACTGGTATCTATAAAATACCTATGTAATTGGCAATCCGGCAGACTGGTTTTGAATCCTTGCATGGGTTCATTTACTGCTCTCTCTTTGCGCTTTGAGATCAATAAACAGAACTCTGACAGATTTTCACCAGCAGCTTGTGAGTATGAGAGTTTCTTCTACACATGCAAACTTCAGAATTTCCTTACATTTGATAGTCCTCTTTACTTCAAGCACAGGGGTTACTCCCTTTTTAAGTATCAGATTCAGGGTTCGACAGCACTTGCTTGCCATGTGCACCAAACACCAAACCTGGCTGCACTCTCCGAAATGCTTACCATAACAATCCCAGTACTGGACTCCCTCAGATGATGGATGCTGCTGCACAGTTCCATTGCAGCTTTCCTTTCTGGACATTTGTTACTGGGGATGGGTGAACACAAACAGATCACGGCCGGACCATCTCCGTTTGCGTGTTGAATGTGATCCCCCCTCCCCCCGTGATCAAGGGGATCGTCTCGTCTGTCCCCTGACCACGGCCCGGAATCAGTGGCGATATTCCGGGGCATGGTCAATGCCCCGGGGGGGTGGCGGGCGCTGCGGCCGCAGTGTCTGCCCGTCTCCCGGAGGGCGGGCGGCCAAGGGAGCGTAGAGGGGAAGGGCTGTGCGGCCACACGTTGAGCTGCGTTGGCCCCCCCCCGATTCCCCGCCAGGATCAGCCGGCACGTCTGTTTGACGGCCGTTTTGATCCCGGCGGGGGATCAATGGTTGATTCCGTGACGGGGCCAATACCAGCCCCGTCACGTCTGAAAATACCCTTTGGTTACTGATATTCAAAACTAGAGGTTTTATCTATTTAAATATTTTTGAAAATTTCTGTCAGCCTGAAATTTCCTGATACTTTATTTTTGTCTCTCTTATTCAAAAAGAAAATTACCAATAACATCATCATGAAAATACTTTGCCTTTTAATTATTTTTTTCTGTTGTGTCTACTGAGCATACATGCTGTGGCAGGGACCCTCCTGTTTACCTTGGAGAATTAGCTCATAGTGTCCTAACCCAGTTCACAGTCTCCAAAGGTTCCAGTTCTAAATCAACATGGGGTTCAGATTCTGACTTCCTCCCCCCTCCCCTCCCCCCACACTATAGCCAGCCAAATCCTCCAGCGAGGGACTTCTCCCACTAACAGTGTGTGTCCACAAGCCACAACATAAACAAAAGTCCCTCCTGGGTGTAAACAATAAGGAGAGATCTCATTGGGGTTCTGTGTGATCTCCAGTCCCTTTTAGCTTTCTGCTGGATCTCTGCTGCTGCTGCTTGTTTCCCAGCTGTTTTGCAATAAACCCCAGATGTTTTGCAACAAACCCTAGGCAGCCTTTCTCCTCAAGCTTTGCTTTCAGCTCCTCCAGAGGTCTAGCCCTCCTTGGCACCAACCTCCCTCTGTGTGGCCACTCTGCCAGCTTCCACTCTCCTACTGCTGCCCTAGAACACGCTGAGAGTATTTTTAGACAAGTGCCTCCCCACCCATTACCCACCCATTGTATGGCATGCCAACGGGACCCTGCATTATGCATGATAGGTGGGTGATGGGTGCGGAGGCGCTTGTCTACAAACACACTGAGCCTTCTTCCTTTTATAGCTCAGGTGACTCCACAGGTGTTCCCCATGAGGTGCTGTCCTTTACTGGCATCGTACCTGTATTCGTTAGCGCAGACCTGGGCGTGGTCCTTACTTTGTGGTGGCATTTGTGCTGCCTGTGCCAAATGCCCTGCCACACATGCCTTCAATGTTGTCCATATTTTACTTGTTTTACAATTTAAAAATTGCTACTTGTGTTTAAAATGGGATGTCACCTTCCTGTTACAGCTGACCACATGTTGTTTAAAAAGGTGCATGCAGCAGAGCTCTGATTTGTCCATACTGTGTGTAATGGGACATAAATAATCTAGTCCTTTCAAAGAAGAAAAATGTTGAGAGCTTTTTTTAAAAAAGAAAGTTATTTAGTATCTCATTCCTTATTGTCTGCAAAACACATAAAAAAGTTCTCTTTATTCAAACTTATGCTATTTTAAAAATAATACGCTATTATAAAAAACCTTCTCTATAATAAGAAAAAGAAGAAAGAAAAATATGACACATTATGCAAGATCACACACTACTAAAGAAAAATGAAATTTTATTACCTAACTCTTGTCAGTTTCACTTTCCACTAGAGGGAAAAATACTGTTTTATTTAAAGAACAAAGCTTTCAAATCTCTTCAATTTTATTGTACTGGTCAAGTTTCTGCTACAGAGGAGCCAAATCGCCTATAACAGTAACCAAGTGCATTCCATATGCCAGAGAATTTTATTTTATTCACTGGGATGATTATTTACTAGCCCAGTACAAATTTGTGAATTTTACTTTTGTGCATGTATTCATCATTATGGAATATGGGGGCAGGCTGTAGCTCAGGTGGTAGAGCACATGCGTTGCATGTATAAGGTCCCAAGGTCAATCCCTGGCATCTTTAATTCATGATCTCTGGGAGATCAAGCCTGGGTGAGGCCCTTGCTGCATATCCTAGAGAGTCTCAGATAGCACACCTGGGTGAACTGGATTTAAAATCCTGCTGCCTTGTCAAGTTGTGACATGGACAATTTGTCTGACTCACTTAGGCAGCTCCTTATATATATCACTTTCAGTAACTGTCTGCTGAATGCTACCTCTTCCCTAGCTTCTGCCTCAGACTCCCTAAGCAGTGATGGAGTGGCAGTAGTTTCTATACATGTAATAATAAAAATGGTGTTCAAAGTACAGTTTTTTTGGAGAGGTAGGGGGCTTATAACCTTGTAGACTTCCCCTTGTAGTTAACATTTTGTCCGAGCTTATACAGTTTTTTGTGTGGTTGGTAGCTATATCTTTTTATATAAAGAGTCATGAAATTGTCACATCTGGACACAACATCGCTTGATTAGGATTTATGTCTTTTTAAAATAAGCAAATAAATAATTAAATAAAATAATACACACTAACATGAAGTTATATTTCTTCTCTTCTAGGTTAAATGGATTAACTGGCTCTCGTACAGAGGGAACCTAATGGATCTATTTTGCCTTCATTAACTCTCTCTACTGGATGTCATCAACAACTTTTTAAATCTGAAAGCTTTCCTGATAGTGACTGGGACAGCACAATGATGTGAATCTGACACATGCCTCCTAGCAGCTTGAGAAGGAATTTTCTGTTGATCAGATTGTAATTTAAGCCCTTAACTG
This sequence comes from Sphenodon punctatus, assembly GCA_003113815.1. Lineage (NCBI taxonomy): Eukaryota > Metazoa > Chordata > Lepidosauria > Sphenodontia > Sphenodontidae > Sphenodon > Sphenodon punctatus. The sequence continues at coordinate 1,738,345 of QEPC01008677.1, read as the reverse complement.
AAGAATGCATAGTAGCTAAACTACTTGAAGAAAAAAGCTTTCCCATTAAACAGTACTGTCAGAAAAGTAGTCATCTGAAATTAAAAATGAGTGCACCATTGGTTCCAAACAAGTCATGTTACACTCAGCTGCAGGACAACAGGAATGAGATGAAAAATAAAAATGAAAGCATAATAAATGTGGGAGACAGAAATGCCAACCAAATCGTGACTGAGGTTAGCGGTGAGGTCAAGAGAGGTGATCTAGCATATGAAACTGGAAGTGCAAATACTGGTGACTCCGAGAACATCACACAGTTGGATACAGAGCAGAATAAACTTCTGGTCTTAAGAGAATCTTATATTCGTGAAATCAATGTAAAAGAAGTTAGACTGCCTACTACTACAAGCAAGGAACTGAATAAGGATTACAGGGCTGATGATGCTAAGGATACTTCAAAAAGTATCCATATAAGCTGTGGACTAAGTTTGTCCAGTTTGAGGAGTGGTACAAGTGATGCCACTTCCAAGGTTCTTTCAAAAAGTGAGGCTGAACTTCTCCAGCATGTATCAGTGGATAAAATGGCCAGGAGAATTGAAGCTGAGAGAATAAAACGGCTTTCTTTGGGAAGATCAAGTAAGTTTTCTACTAAAACAGAACCATTTGGAAAAGAGTATGTCAGTCGTGTATCAGGTAAACGCTTGCTTTCCGCATCCCTGGATTCCATTGACACATCCCATCATTTGATTAGTGATACTGAGAAATCTCAGAAAAAATCCACAGATCATTTTCTAGGTATGGTTTTCCATCCGCTAGACAATACCTCAGAGGAAAATATTGTGTGTTATTCTAAACCCTCTACCTCAGAAACCAAGAAAACAATTATCCCAGAGATCCCAATGGGTGGAGAATATGTACCAAATTTTAACAATGAAAGCACAGCGCCTCCCAATGATGTAGGTCTAAATTTAACTAAGTCCAGTGAAATCTCTTATAAATCAGAAGCACAATTAGGTCAGGGTGATAAGAGAGGATTTTTTGGATGTCAGCGAGACAGTCTATTAGTACAGGAGAAGAAAGGACATGGGTTTGAAGTACCTGCAATGAAATCACCTCACTTTCAGGATATTTATAGTAAAGTAGATGATACACACTTACACCAATTGGTAACCTATACTGATGACAGAATCCTAAGAGGTAACAGCCGTACTGGGTTACTAAGAGGGAGTAGTGATGACAGTGGGGCAGCTAATCAAGCTAGTGAGGAATATATAACAGACAAAGAAGAGGGATCACTGTTCCGTCTTGTCAATACCAGCAAACCCAGTGGCAGACTGACACCTACAAAAAATAAAAACTTATTTGAAGCTGGTACAAGTTGTGTTCAAACAGTTGGTGGGCATATATCTTTTGTACATAACATTAATCTACCTGACAGCAAAACCTTGAAAATTAATGAGAATAAACTGATGCTTGTCAAAGGGAACACTGAAAATGCCACAGAGTCTGCCTCTGATCTCTCAGAACAACAGAAAGTGCTTAGTACAGAAACTCGTTCAAATGAACATCCTAACAACCAGTAGAGGGATTTAGAAACCACAAGCTTTTCAATTCAGAGCAAGAAGACAGTTTTTGATAAGAAACATATGTCAGATAGTGTGCCAGAGAACTATAAAAGTTCAGCAAGAGCTGATGTCTTTGTATGTGTTCCCACTCCGTTGCGCCCAGTGGCAACTGTGCATGTTAATAATCAGCCCACAATATCAAACAGCACTTTGAAGGATCTTTATGCATTTCATGTTGACAAACTGTCGCCCTCCACAGTCCTACCTCCCATTGACAGTACACAGTTGTTAAACATATCCCCTAAAGTGCCTAACAAGACTGTCTGTAACAGTGGTATCCCAAAACCAATCCTAGTACATTCCAAGGGCTCCCTTACAGCCAAGGGTGATGTGGAAAACAACTACAATGAAAAGCTGGAAGAACACATTGAGGCAAACCCTGTCATACCGAAGCCCAAACATGTGAGACCTAAAATCATCACTTACATTAGAAGAAACCCTCAGGCAATAGAACCCATGGACAGTTCGTTTGGCTCTGCTGGACTGTCCTATGGTCCTCCTGCTTGTAGCATGCCCATGCCAAGGGAACAGAAGACTACAAATGGTGGAGATATTAAAACGCCTAACATTCTGTATGACAAATTTAAACCTGATTTGCAGAAGCCAAGACTCTACAGTTCTGGACTTGTGGTATCTGGCATTAAACCCCCCGGACATCATTTTGGTCAAATGAGTGAAAAGTTTCTACAAGAGGTAAGGAAATAATATTTTTGCTTACCCATTGCATCTGGAAATATTTGGTTTTCATAGAAAACAGCTATAAAATCGTAGGCTATTATTCTGAGACCACTTATTCTGGAGTGGTTTCATTTCAGGATTGCATCCTTCAGTGGTACATGAATGCTAACTATGCATTCTTCACAGTTTGTTTCACTGATGTTGTCAATGGTATGTTGCTGGAAGCTGCTGTTGCGTGGGTACCAATGGTGCCAGTAGTACCAATAGTGCACAGTTATTGAATACTATGAATAGGGATGTTTGTGAGAGAAAGAGAGACAATGTTTAGCTTCATTGACAGTAATGGGACTAGAATTGCTTTCTGGGGAAATGGCAGGGGAAAATGGCCAGTATTTTCATCACAAAGGAAAAAGGACTTTTTCTCCTTCAAAGGGATGATTGGCAGCTGTTTCCAGCAGGAGCTCTAGGCTAATAATATAAAGCAGAACTATTTTAAAAAAACCAAAAAAAAACCTCCCCATCCGTTTGAATGAGTAGAGAAGCTGGGGTTTTCGAAGGCACTGTAAAATCATTTATCTAGTTTTGGTTAACTTTCAAAGTGGCCTATTATATTAGACACTTTCTTCAAATAATAGAATTAACTTTTATCCAGTTTTGGAAGCGCTTGCTGTGCATTCAGAGGAGTTCTATCTTCCCTACTCTGTAACACATTGGTGAGTGTTTTGTTTCCTCTTTTATAAATCTGGCTGAACCCATGATGAAACCTGTTTGGGTGAGTAAGGGGTACAAAGGCATCTTGCTCCCACGAGCAGGCCCCTTCTTTGGAGTGGCTGCTCCTTCTCCCCAGACAGAATCTCCCCAGGTAGAAGAAAGCAGGAAGGGGTTGGAGTAGATAGGCCCTTGACTTTTGTCTTCCCCCTAACATGTTTGGCTGCATAGTTTGAGCTGGTGTAGAGAGGGAGCAATCTTCAAAGGAACAGATTACAGTCCTCTGAAGCACGGGAGCAGCCGTGGACTCTGGCTCTGAGAAACAGTCAGGTCCTTGGTCGGCTGCTGGGCAAACACCCTAGTCTTTTATCAGAGTTTGAGGTAACTTCACAATCGACCCTCTAGCTTTTACAAGTCTAATTGTAACTTTTTGTAGCAATTTAAAATCCTTTGTATTAGCCAATGGGTTTTCTTTAATGCACAGGAAGTAACATGACCTGCAGTAATCAAAGCAATTACTTGGATTACTGATTGGTTACTCCATCCAGATTAGGAGTATTCTGGAGGTTTCAATTGCTGAAATGCACTTAGTGCTGTCTTTTCAAACATAACAAGTATTCTTTTCAGCACTTGAAATTATTCAGGGAGTGAAGAGCAAGATTATTTATCATAGCATATCGGGGCATATCAGAGCATATCAAATTAGATGTAAGTATTGGCATCTTTTGTTAACAAGCTGCACTAACTCGTTCCCTAAAACCCCAAACAGAATAAAGCTAAAACAGTTGCACCAAATATGGTGTTTGGGTACTGATGGGTCAAATTCAGTTTCAACCCAAAATATAACCTACACACACACACAAAAAGAAGACTGTCCAAAGACAGAAATTTTAGGTTTCACCCAGAATTGGGCAAGTATTTTTGATTTTTCTTTTCCTCTAAAGAATATGTATTTACTGCATTTGCCGAGAAATGGGAAGGCAAAGGATGTTCCTTCAAGTTAGTGAAAATATTTTACATTTGTGAACCTTGCTTTGTGTTTGTGGCCCTGCTGTAACTATAGAGAACTGTCAATAAAGATAAAAACGAGTAGTTGAAGCTTTGTCTAGACTAACCCAATTTATTAAAAATGCATGGCCTCTGTATTTGCAGGATTTCTCTATTTCTGTTATTTAAGAATTTATGTTGATGTGTTCTCAAGTTAAAAATGGAATGACAGGAAGTGTATAATGATATCTGATTGAAATATGCTTGTAGAGAAATCTTATATAAGAAAACAGCATATACAAGCATATTACTATTTATAGGAAAGATTCATTTTGAAAAAGGAGAGCACTAAGTTCATACAAGTAAGATACAGAAAAACATGAAAGCAACATAAACCAGGATGCTAAATATAAAAATGGGCTATATAAGTATAATTAAAATAACAAATGGCATCAAAGATTTAATGATGGGAAACCAGTATTTTACTTGTGATAAAAACCTAATCACAGAACAAAGATAATACATGCTTTAACATGAAGGGCAAAGCTGAATATCTGAAGTTTCTATCTTACATATTTTATACTGAAATTATGGTTTTTTAAAAAACCTTAAAACATTCTTTACTCAATCACTGATGGTAGTTCGAGGCCACTCTTATATCTTTTGGAACACTGTAGCTCCTGAACTGCTAGGATCAAAGCTCTTTTAGCCACTGTTAAACTGCATTGTCTAAATGCTTATAATAGTTAAAAAGATATTGGCTTGACATATTAAATGCATTGTAATTTGCAGCAAAGTTAATTAACAAGCAGATGCACTTCTGCATATGTAGCCTCTGACACTATTTTTGATTAATTTTTTAAAAATAAATTTAGCTCTGTTTTTTCACGCTGTTTTTTTTTTTTTTTTTTTTAAATCTGAACCGAATGGAACAGATTGGAAAAAAATATCTGCATAACCAAGAATAGTGATTTGTGTTTTTAAAAGGGAAGCGGCAGCAGTTGGGCTCCAGCCCAAAATACTAAATCAGACAAAACACTATAAACAGTTTTAGCTAAGTGAGATGTAAAAAACGCCATAAATATCTGACATCATTTTTCTCTTATACAAAATCCTAGAAGGCAGCTATCAGTCTGTTGAAGAGGACTCCATAGTACTGCTCACATAGGGTAATTCCAGACGTTACGCGCTTCCAGGTCGCCACAGTGGATTCCCAACCATGGAAAGCCACTGAACCCCCACCTGTGGTTCAGACAGGCCCCAAACAGACATGATGGGAGTGGTACCACAGCAAGGAAACAGACAGCCAGACCACGATTCAGCACAGCGCAACAGACGTTACACCGATCCCAGACCATGGCAAGAACCCCCAGAAGCCACTGGGGCAGGGCGGGACACAGACATGGCCAACTGAGGGCAAAGGAAGTCAAAAGCAGCACAAGGCACCACCCACGCAAGGGAAACGGGAAGGGAGGGGGAGGAGAGAGGAGAACAGCCGTGCTGCACATGCACAACAGGGAGAAGAAAGCCACGGGCAGAGCAGAACACAAACCCCCCCCACACACACACAACAAGCGAGCACACGCAAAGCCGAACGGGAAAGGAACACAGGGGAAGACACACGGGCCCACAAGGAAACAACAACAAAGGGACGGGAACAGAGAGGCACCCAGGAGGAGACATGCACACAGCTAGGAGCAGCCGTACACAGGGGGGAAAGGAGAACACCACACCGGGAAGCCCGACAGTCAGCATCAAAGACGGGGAAGGGGGGCAGCAACGGGCAAAGAAACAGGAGGGGGAAGGGGCAGGAACAAAGTGGGACACGGGGGGAGGCATCCAAAACCCCAGGGACAGTACAGGTAGCATGAGGCACCCAGCAACAACACAGGCCACTCCACTGACAGGGGTCCCCACGGAGACAGAGCAGGGTCACAGGGGAAGAGCCACCGATCAGATGAAATCACTGAAGAGGGCCAAGGCAGATCCCAACAGCAAGTCAACCAGTCCCAGAACAGCAGTGGGCCTGGAACAGGAACGATGGAGCAGGACCAAAGATGGAAAGCCCAGATGGGTGCAGGGATCACATGGTGGAGACAACATCCGAGACACCGATGACCCTGGAGGGACCTACAGCCAACTGCACCGGATCACAACTGGGCAGGATGAGGTGGCCCAACAGATTAACATAGTGGGGCCACTGCAACGTTCCCTGCTGATAGCCCATCCGTGCCATGTGGTGAGCAACAGGATAGTAGGCCTCAAAAGGATTGGGACTGGTGAGCCCAACCTGAACATCAGCACGGGACCACACATTAGACAATACCAGCAGCTCGGGCCCTGTGGGTTCAGGCAAGGCATAGTCAGCCGCAGGGGGCCACACCAGTTGTCCCAGCTCCAAAAGGCGGTAATAAGCAGCCCCATGCGAACGCTGGTAGCCACAGACCCCGAGGATGCAGCAGAAGAAGGAAACAGCCAGGGAAGAGCTTCCCTCTGCCACACAGGTCTGGAAGCTGGACAGGTCACAGACAGATAGAGCTGACACCGTCTCTGCCACAGACCATGGCACATGCAAACCCCTCAACTCCGGGATGCGCCCATCCGGAAAGGGACAGAGACCCAGCTCCTCGGCATGGAGCCAGCACTCTCAAGGGCTAGCCACATATCTGTTATGGGGGGCAGGGATAGGGAAAGGTACCGCACAACGCTCCACCACACCCCAGGCACACCCCGTACCCCAAGGGATCTCTCTGGGTATAGCTGCTTTTCAGGATAGTGGGTGGGCCCTTCCAGGTGCACAACGCACAAGGAAGTTAGGCCTCTATCATCATTGGGTGTGGGGTTCCAGGAGTCCTGGGATGGCCCTCCGCTCACCATCACCCACAAGCACTCCAGGGAAGGTCTTGGGGAGGGGGGCCCAGTGTCCCACGACCATGGGGGAAGGAGGGGTACAGGGTCTGATGGGACGAAGGGGGAAAGGGCCTTGCAAAACACAGAGGGGAACAGGGGGCCTTTGGAGGGGGGAACGGAAGGGGCCACACCCTCACCCTTATGCCCACCCTGTCACTCGCCCACTCATCAGGAAGGGAGAACAGAGGCACAAGGGGGAGGGTAAGCCACACTCAGTGCCGTGGGCAGATACCACACACAAATCTCACAGTAAGAACAAACAAAACAGAAGCACTTAGCTTTCACGACACAAAGGGGGCCAGTCCAACCAGGGAACCCGATCACTAGCGCTGCATACAAGGCAGCGCTGGTTTAAATAGCTTGTTCGCTCAGCGCCTGCAGCTGGAGGTTTCCCCTGCAGGCGGACTGAGCGCCGCAGGGTCCTAAGTTCCACCCTGCTATCACGAGGGAGGGACGCCGACGCCGACCTGAGCGTCACCTCCGGGAGCATGGGCACTGGGGTTACCCGCTCCAAGAGTGGATCCGCCGCACCCCCCTGCTGGGACACTGCCAAAGGGGGGGTTGGGGCTGGCACGGAGCATGGGCGTGCCCCGCGACGGCGGCGGAGCCCCGTGACAATATCCAAAGCAGTGAAGGCCCAAGCTCAGACACAAATAGGCATCACGGAGGGTAGCTGGGGAGCACAGGAGCAGTTGCATGGGCTGGGAATGCCACCGATCAGCTAGACCCATGGTCTCCCTGTAGGTCCAGCTATGTGGACTGGCCATGGACCGGCAGAGTGGGAGCTCTGTGGCAGCATTACCGGCTAGGGCTGTAGCGGAATATCGCAGCGGTAGCTATTTCTGGCGGAAACAGTGTTTCCGCAATTAGTGGAACAGCATGGCAGAGGCTTTCATTCCGCTAGTTTCATTCCGCGGTTCCACGGTTCCGCTTATTTAATTCCGCTACTTAGTGGAATCGTGGAAACATGACATTTTCGCTATTTCCGCAATTCCGCCAGTGCCACAAAATAGCGGAATAGCGGTTTTTCGCAACTTCCGCAATTTCCCCCCAATTTTTCCGCAATTCCGCGATTTGCAGAATTCCGGCGGAATTAGCAGAATATCCGCAGAAAAGTCGCGGTGTGGCGCGGGCAATTCTGAAATGGCGGAACGGAATTGCGGCGCGGTAACAGCTGCTGCCGCATCAGCCCTATTACCGGCCATGGTGCAGCTGGCAGAAGGTCTGTATAGCAAGGAAAGAGGAGGTCCACAAACCACAGTAGGCAGAGGAGGGAACATGGGGAGCTCCAGGGACACATGATAAGGGTATAAACAGCACTATGGGACGGCTAGGAAGCAATGCGTGGGGAGCAGACACAGTCCAGCTGCAGGAACAGAAACCTGGGGATGGCCGACACACACACAGCAGTGTTACGCAGACAATGTACAAACACCCACACACTACCCTCACACAGCCCCCAATATGCCTGATGCAAAGTCCCCCCCCCCCATGCTATGCATCAGAACACCAACGAGCCCATTTACGGAGAGCACCCAACACCACAATACCTGCCTTCCAGTGGTAACAGGGAGCCGAAGACTTGCACGTGGGGTCCTCCCGGTATAAGTGTGCCACCCAGACCACCCATTAACGTGCCACCCAGACCACCCATTAACGCATAGCCCACCACCAGTAGTCAATGCACCAGAGCACATTGCCCAATTGATGGCCGCAGACAGATTGACGTGTGCCTGCTAAAGCCGCATTAGAGTGGGCCACAACCTGCAGCACATTGACATTTCCTTGCCTCTGAGCAATGTGTATGACAATGCCCTTTATGGTTGAGTCGTTTCCATGCTCACTCCCTCGCTGTTACCTGTCATGGATGCTAACCACTAGGGTGCCCGTTGGCTCCTACTGGAGATCATTGATGAGTGGTATTGTCAGCACAGTGAGCTATAGCGGGTCACCATGGAGCTGCTTGACCAGTATGCTGGGGTCCGAGAATGCCCGACCTGCTTTGCTGCAACCAGTCTGCTCGCCCACCACAGGCGCCACTGCATCCAGACCATGTGCACGGCGCTCAGGCAGTCCGGGATGTACCGCATAGGGATGGGCGAATGCGGTTCAGACGTTCGGAGTTCAGACTGAACTCGACCAGTTCAGTCAACTGAACTGAACTTCCGAACTGAACTCAATTTTCGAACTGAACCGAATTTCCGAACTCGGTTCTGTTCGCCCATCCTTATAAGATAATATTCCATTTAGTTCAATGGCGTTTGAATTTCCGAACTCTGTTCGGAAGTTCGGAGTTCGGACCGAACTCGAATAATCCGGTCGACCAAACCAAACTTCTGAACCGAACTTGATTTTCGAATCGAACCGAACCGAATTTCTGAACTTGGTTCTGTTCGCCCATCCCTAGTACCGCAGGACCGTGCTGATTTCTCACACACATCCAGAAGCCCTCAGGGAAGCAGCTGCTTGCCACTACTGGAGGAGGGCGGCCCTCCTCAGTGCTGGCATGCTCACAATGCCCAGCAAACGGCGCCTCTGGGTCGGGCCCAGGGCCCAGCAGTGGTGGGTGGGGGCCCTGACACGGTGGGATGCTGCTGCTTGGAGGGTCTATTTCAGGATGGACCAGCATACCCTCCTACGACTAGCAGACCTCCTGGTGCCCTGGCTGGAGCAGCATAACACCCCCATGCGCTTCCCCATACCCATTGTTCAGCAGGTGGGCATAGCCGTCTGTGCCCTGTTCACCCCAGATTCCTGCCGCTCTGTGGCACAACACTTGGGTGTGGGCCTGACAACCATCACCTGCATCATCCGCGAGTTCTGTGAGGCTGTGGAGGCGGTTCTCCTCGACCGTGTGATCCAGCTCATGGATCAGGAGGCTGTGATAGCCAGCTTTGGGGCTTCCAGGTTCCCAAACTGTATGGGGGTTATCAGTGGTACTCATATCGAGATCCTTCATCCCCCCCAACGATGATGCAACCGAGTACATAAACAGGCACGACTTCCATTCACTGCAGCTCCAGGCTGTTGTCGACCACCGTGGCTGGTTCACAGATATCTTCACCAGCCATGATGCCCGGATCCTCGCCATCTCCCCCCTTTTCGCACGGATGTACAGGGGAGACTTTGCCAACGTGCGGATGTCCCGGATCGGGTGTTGATGCCCCCCTGCATAATTGGAGATCCAGACTATCCACTCCTCTGATGACTCATGAAGGCCTATCCAGTGACCAGGAATCAAACTGAGTCCCTGTACAACACCCAGCTGTGCACCTTGAGGACCGTCGTTGAGAGGGCCTTCGGTGCCCTCAAGCGGAGATGGAGGTGCCTTGCAGGACATCTGGACTTTGCTGTGGAGACCTCCGCCCTCGTCATCGGTGCCTGCTGCGTGTTGCACAACATCTGCGAGACCGATGGGGTCCCTGCCACATATCCCCTGCCACAGCGGAATATCCCCTGCCACAGCGGCCACCTGGCCCTGTTCCGCTATATGTGAACGCTGAGAACCACAGGGAGCACCGTTATTCCAAGCAGATATGAGCAGCTGTGGTGAGGCACATATTCAGGAGACCCCTCATCTCTGTCCAAAACTCTGCTGCCAGGGTCATCTACCTCGCCAGTCGCTTCGACCATGTGCAGCCCCTCCTCTCTTCGCTTCACTGGCTTCCCCTTCCTGAACGAATCCTGCACAAGCTCCTAGTCTTCACCTATAAAGCTCTTCACAACCTTGCTCCCCCCTACCTCTCTGCACTTATCGCCCTCCATACTCCAGCCCGTGCACTTCGCTCCTCCTCTGTCCCTTCTCTCACCCTTCCACGCCTTCCCTGCTCCCCTAAGCGCCTTCGTCCCTTCTCACTTGCTGCCCCCCATGCCTGGAACTCCCTCCCTGTCCACATCCGCCTTGCCCCCTCCCTTCATACCTTCAAATCTCTCCTTAAAACTCACCTCTTTCGCTCTGCTCTGTCTGACTCTTTATCCTGCTGAGCCACTATTCCTATACCTACGATCGGTTTACCCTTATCCTTGCAACATGGACCTGCCTGCTGTCATTCTCATCGTAACCAAGCCAAGTACGTGCACTTGAGACCTCGCATCTTCATGAATGTTAGACCCCTTGTCTCTCCCTCTGTTCCCCTTCCTATGCCTCTCCCCCAGCTCCTGTCTCTCAGATTGTAAGCCCTAGGAGCAGGGACCGTGTCTATTTTATTACTTTGTAAAGTGCCAGGTACACTGCTGGTGCTATATAAATGTTTGTAATAATAATAATAATAATAACAACCCCTGCCCTGAGTCTGCTGGGATGCCTCATGGGATGGTAGAATGTGGATCACCAGGATCCTCCCGTGGCTGTTCGACGGATCCCCATTCCATTGCCTGTGGGTGTTTCCCCCCCACCCAGGTCCCACTCGACATGTACCCCATGGCCCCTGAGGCTACGGTGTGGAACCTGTGGCATACCCATGACCACCAGGGCCATATCCAGACCCGGTGCCAGCATGGTCCCCGATGTGAACAGCTAAGAACAACAGACATGCGCGTTATAGTGGCAAAAGGTGCTTTTATTGTATTTACAGTGCTCTCAGTGCCCTACTTCCCCCGCCCCTTACCCTTCCCCCCAACCTGTATTGCTTCCTGGGCTGACCTCTCCCTTGCTTGATAGGCAACTCGGTGGCTTGTGAGACATCCTCGGCTGCACTGTCATCTCCCTCCAGCGTTTCCTGGCTCTGGCACGGCTCCTGGCTGTCCTGTGTGGCAGGGGTTGGGGGCAGGACCAGGCCTGGAGCTGGCTGGGGCTGCTGCACCTGGCTGGCTGGCTGCTGCTCAGCCCCTGTGGGACAGACAAGTGCATGTGCGGCCCCTGTGGTCATGGCTGCTGTAGCTGCTGTGGGATGGGCAATGGAGGTGGGATGGGTGGTGGGTGTGGGGCAGCAGCTGGTAAGTTGCCCGGTGGTGCGGCTGCCATGATGTATGCACTCATGGTGCCCGCATGTAGCAGCAGCAAGGTGCCAATGTCCAGCAACTTGTCCAACTTCATGGTGTGGTCCGCTTCAAGCTGTTCGATTGTTTGGGTCATTCTCTTGAATGCCTCCATTTGCCTGGTGTAGACCCTTAGCTCCTGTTTCCTCTCCTTCCGCATCTCCGAGGTGCCTGTCCTTTCTCTCCACTTGCTGTACGGCTCTATCGGTGACAGCCTGCATCCTGTCTATGGCTGCAATCATGGCCTCCCCCTGCTCTGTGCTCGTTCACAGTATCTCCTTCGCCAGGTCCTCCTGGACGTGCTCTGTGCTCGTGCATCCTCTGGGCCGGTGGAACTGGTTCTGGTCATCGCTGGGCTGTCTGCATGGGCTGTGGCTCTGTAGGGTGTAGGTTGGATATATTAGGTGTGGCTCCCGTTAGCTGCACCTGTACCTCCCTGGGGCGGTGCTAGTGGGGGTGGCGTGGGATCCCATTGCTGCTGTTGCCCTTTCCTTTGAGCGGTCCGATCCCCTCCCCTCTCTCCATGTGACTGTGTCCCGTGACCCCTCCCTTGGTTCCTAGCGTTACTCCTCAGCTTCCCTTCGTGTAGCTGTGCTTCCCTTTCCCTTACGGGATCTGGGCTCCATATGAGGATTCCCAGCCACTCTCTCTTGGGGCCGAACCCCTTTATTCACCTGTAGGGCTGGCCTTCCCCCCTCCCCCATCTTCTCACCTTGCTGCTCCCACTGCTGCTCCTCCCCCTCTGCCTGCTCATCTGCATGTTCCTCCTGCTGGTATTGTTGTGGCCCTGTGTGGAATGGGACGAGGTGGTGTTCCTTTGGGGTGCTTATGTTCCTTCCCCTTTGTCCCTCCCACAGTACCTCCCCTCCCTCTCCCGGCCTCTTGAGGACCCTGTCCCTTCTACTTACCTTCTTGCATCTGTTCCATCGCTCCCACTGCTGGTTCCCCCTCTGTTACCACCTCTTCTACCTCCTGCTCGCCTGCGGTAATGGGGTGTCTATGTTAGTTCATTCCGTTCCCTGCCTGTTTGTACCCCCCCCCCCTTTCCCATTGCTGTGTCCGTGCTGGCCCCCGTGTTTTCCCTTCTCTGTTCCTTCCTTCTGTGTCTGTCTCAGAGTTCTGCGTGCCCAGCTTCTCCATGGTGCTCTGCTGGGAGCGCTCCTCTCGTGTCCACTGGCTGAGGGTGACCAGGGTGTCATCGTCGGAAGCCCCCGACCCTGACATCGGTCTTGGGCTCCCCGTGCCTGTCCGTGTTGGGGGCCCGCTGCTCCCCGAGGTCCTGGGCTGTTCTTCTTGGGGTGGGTGTGGGAGTCACTGATGTCTATGGGTGCACTGGGTGCTGCCATGGGTGGCAGTACGTCCTCCCTTGTCCGTCCCTATGCCATGGTGCTCCCTACCAGCCTGGGGGCACTCTGGAGCCCTTCATGTGCAGGATGCGATCCAGGGCATCGTAATAGGGCGCTGTCCTTGCTACATGTCCGGACTTCTCGTTGTTGTCCTTGATGTTTTCGTAGCCCCTCTTTAATTCCTTCACCTTGGACCTGCATTGTGTTGCCAATCGTTTGTATCTTGCCTGTGTCATTTCCCAGACTATCTGGTAGAATACATGCTTGTTCCTCTTGTTGACTGCCAGCTCTATCTGGTTTTCTAGGGACCCCCAGATCTTTATGAAGTCTTGTGTCTCCAGTTATCCCCACTGTCCCCCTCTCTTGTACCTCTGTTTCCCTGGTGCCTCCTCTGGCTCTGGCGCTGCCTCCTCCTCCTCTGCCTCCTCCCTGCTGGTGTCCTGTGGGGGTTCTGGGGCTCGGACTCTTTTCCTTGTCTGTTGGGTGGACATGAAGGGTGATGTGCTGTTCTCTTTCTGTTCCAGCCCCCTCCTCCCTCCCTCCATGCCTGTATGTGTCCCTTCCCCCCCAGTCCTCCCTTCCATTGTGGTCTCCCTACCCATTTTTTGGGGGGGCTTTGTCCCCTGTTCGGTGTTCCCCTGCGGGACAGATTACCGTGGACCCTGTGGGTGCTACTGCTGCTGTGGTTGCTCCATTGAAGTGCCTCTCCTCTCCCTTCCTGTTTGTTGTTTGGCAGCCACATTTCCCCCATTGCTGTGTGCCCTTTTAATATCCCTCCTTGTTCTGTTTGTGCGTCGTTGCCTGGCAGTGACGCAGCGTGCTTTCGCCAGGGATTGTTGTGTGTGATCATGCCTGGCGGTTGCTGTTCTGACGTTACTTTTGGCCGATTCCCGGTGGGGATTGCATTGACAATGGTTCTGAAGGTGGACCCGTCCCGAGCTCCAGAACTGTGGTTGGCTTTGGCCCCTACCGGTGATCAACCGGGCTGAACATCTGGATGCTACCAAACAGACGTTCAGGTCCCTTTAGCCCCGCTGTGGGTTTGTGTATGGTTCACTGTGATCTCGTCATGCCTGAAAATAACCATACTCAGCATGTGTATGAACTTTTGTATGAGCAGGACCTTAGTATGGAGAACTTGCTCTTCTATTATTTGTTAGAACACATCATTAATTGTCTGTAATTATTCAGATAACCATACGTTTCTTTTGGCTAATGCAAATGAATCCCCAAAGGTTTACTAGTAACTTAACCATGCAGGAACATAACTATAATAGGTTCAGCAGGTGCAGACGCACTTGTGTTCTCAAACCCTGGGGTTGGGGAGGAACAATGCACGTGGAACGCATATTTATCTTGTGCATAGGTGGAGGCAGGAAGAAAGAGGGCATCCCATCTTCTGTGCCAGGGCCCATTCCAATCTAGCTATGCCCTGTAATAATCATGCATGTACTACAATTCTCAAACCTCTTACTCTGTAATAGCTTTGTTGATTTCAGTTTCGTTACCCCAGAGTAAAGTGGTTTAAGGATTGTGGCCATTGTTATATGATTTATCAATTTCATTCTGATGGGTATTATTTATTTCTCATTCAGAGCATCCCACTCTCAAGCAACATTGTTTTTCTAATGAAATTAGTCCAAAGTATTTGTTAACTTCATCTAACGTTTCTCCCTGCCCATTCATAGGGTTGGGTTGATTTTTTTACAAAAATAATAATAATAATAAAAAAAATTCTTCAGAGCCGTTAAGCTAGTTTGTTCATCTGTGAGTGATTTCAGACGTTACGAGATCACGCTGAACCACACTGAACCACGCTGAACCCCCCCGTGGGGCCAAAGGGCCCTGAACGTCTGAACGGCGC
>QEPC01008677.1:1692961-1720300 GCA_003113815.1 Sphenodon punctatus | reverse complement strand
TCCAGACGTGACTTTTGGTTGATCACGGGTGGGGATATCGTTCACCACGCGTCCACGGGAATTGGTTCGGCTAGCCCGGGAAGCGTGGTTGAAATTGGCCCCGCACGGGTGTTCAGCGTGGTGAACATCTGGCGGCCGCCGAACAGACATTCAGGGCGCCTTGGCCCCGCCGCGGGGTTCACCGTGGTTCACTGTGGTTCAGCGTGATCTCATCACGTCTGAAATCACCCTATATGAAGAATTTTGCAAAATAAAATAATTCAACTGCTTCTAGAATTGGATTACTTTATTCAATATTTTCAAAATCTGGTACACACAATGCCTTCCATTGGAGGTATATGCACCCCATGTTTCAGCCACATATAATGAAAAACAAAGAAGTTACAGCCGAAAACGTGTTTTCCATTGAAACCAATGGAAAACGAAAGCAAAAACCAAAACGACAGTTTGATATTTATGAAAAACAAAATGACATATTTAAATAACGAAAATGAAAAATGAAAACAAAAACAACATGGGCCCCTGGTGCACACCTCTAGTTCAGAGAGCAGAAGTCTCTGTAATGGGTGAGGGTGGTGACAAGAGGAGGAGCAAAGTGGGAAACAAATTCAGAAAACAGGGGGAGCAAGGACACAAAGAGCCTTGAAAGTAAAGACAATGAGCTTGTGCTGGATGCAGAGAGGGAGCAGAGAGAAGTAAGGCAGGGTTGGACGTATGCAGAGAGAAACAACCAACCTTAGCAACAGACTGGATCTGAAGTGCAGATGAGAGGGAGGAGTCAAAGATGAAACCCAGGCTGCATTTGGAGAGCCTAGACACAAACTGTGTGTATAGAAGTAGCCAATAAGGTTTGGGTATCATGGCAAACTAATCTTTTCTCCTTTTTTTTGATAAAATGACTTATCAGGATACAGTTGACATAATATATCATGATTTTAGTAAGGATTTGACACAGTGCTGCATGACGCACGCAAAATCTAACTAGGGAAATAAGAGCAGTAATTGGGGAAAGTAAGGCTTTGGGATTTTACCCTCTTCTTGCAAATACATCCAGGACTCCTATGTTGTATCTGGATGGGAAGCTTCCAATAAGGGCAAGACGTCTTTTTTTTTTTCTTGCTTGATTAAATTGTTTCCCCTCTGTATTGATTGAGGGTTGCTATAGGGGAGTTCCATTTGCTGAGCGATTGTGCCCATGTGCTTTAAATCAGGTAGATTCATTGAGTCATATTTTTTGGACTGTCCACTATATGATAAGGCTTTCCCAGCAGATCTGCAAAGTTTTATGTTTGTTTACTCCTGGGTGATTGTGTCACGGATACTACAATTAAAGTCACTCAGTATTTGGTATTAGTTGATTCTATAAAACAGAAAACTAGATTAACTAGTAATTTTGTTCCTTGTTAAGGTCTAGGGCTTTCCAACATTTAAATTTTATTAGAATGTGGTTTGTATTTGAATTGTTTTGCTTTGTGTATTGATATGTTTTTATGCATTTCTGTATAATCTTATTTATTCTTGTATTTGTCTTGTTTGCAATGGCCTAAGGCTTCGCAATAAAAGCTATTATTATTAATAACTAGGGGAAAATATGGACTAGATGGAAATGCTCTTAGGTGTGTACAAAAATGTATTGAAAAAATCAATAGATTTTGTTGAGCTGGGAGGAGTTAAATGGAATTTCACAGGGGTCATTTCTGGGTTTGGTGCTATTCAGGGTTTTCATCTATGACTTGGGTGAAAGAGTGGAGAGGATACTTATCAAATTTGCAAATGACACAAGGCTAGGAGTGATTGCAAACACTTTGGAAGAAAAGATTAGAACTTAAAAAACTCTTAATAAAGTGGAGAACTGGGCTAAAATGGTAAGATAAAAACCAATACAATGTGTAAAATATTAGTTAGGAAAGAAAAATAAAATGCAAAGTCAATCTTGAAATTTTCTAACTCCTGTGCTACTGGATTATCATGATATGAGATTCAGATGTCTCAAAAACCCTTCAGAAATCACCACAAGGAGTTTCCATGGGGTACTTTCAGAGGTTGTGTTTTTTTTGACATCTGAAACAGTGACATCTACGACAGTGTATTTTTGTGTAGCAGTCCACTATTTCTTACTTTATGCAGTACCATCTTGAATTCAGGCATTGACTGTCTCACACGTCCTTACACTGTTCTTTATCTGCATTTACTGTTATCTATTGACTTGATTTTTAACAGCATTATCAATTACTTTTAATCTCATTAGGCTCGATCCATGTCTCTCACACTGCCCATGAGGTGAATGTGTGCAAGCGTTGTGCACTTATTGAGCAAACTCTGTGCTCCTCAGCCAAAATGTGCACATGAGGTGCACACGCTGTACATGAGGTGCACAATGTTTGCTCATTGTGTGCACAATGCTTGTGCACATGCACCTTGTGCATAAGTATGTGTGAGGCATAGATTGGATTCATTGGTTTTAATTATATGAAATCCATGTTTTTTTCCCTAGCAGCCTGTTCCCAAGTCATTGCCTTTTTTGAGTCTATAGTTTTTACTTGTTACTAGGAGTGTCCAATTTGTATAGTTTTAATTAATTACAAAAACAAATGGAGTCCTATTCGTTTTTGTAACTGAGGTTATGTACCAGTCTGATCCGCCAAAATAATCATAAGGAGGGGAGCTGTGGGTAGCCAGGTTGCTTCCATTTACCAACCCTTGGGAAGACATCTCCTCCTCCTCCTTCTTCCACAACTAGCTCTTCTTCAGAGACAACTGAATAAAACTTCTTCTCCACAGCAGGTAGATGCTAATCTTGTTAGAAATCCAGTCTCATCCAAAGAAATTTACAACATAATCCACTCCTGTCTGCAGTGGGTTCTTTTGCGGTTCTCCTGAGGTACCCCCCAAAGAGTTAATTGTCCAGAGACTGAGAGGCAAGTGCACAGAGTAGTTACAACTGCTGCAGCTGTTTCCTAATCTGATCAGAGGATCCCAGTAGAGATGCAGCCATGCAAACTTAAAGGCAAAGTTCAGCACACCGGAGGGGGAGAGAGAGAGAGAGACTAACTCCCCCCTCACCCAGGAACTTTATCCCCTCCCTGGTTAAAAGGGCTTGGCTTGAGGCCAGCCTAGGGCTTAGAAAATTAAAAACAACCAGCCAGAGTTTCTCTTCTCTTTGATTATCTGGAGAAACAGCTCTTCCCCCTGACTCTCTGGCCACTCTGCTAGTCTCTTAAAAATCATCCCTCCACACAGGAAAAAATAATGTGGGCAGCTGTGCTAAGCCCATATTAACAGTGGACCATCTACTCATCTCTCGGGGCAGGCAGGTAGTGAAGGTGGGATTTAATTCACAGGAACTGGTCAAAAAGATATGGACAGTAAAAGAGTCTCTCGAGGATAGATCTGTCTTCCCCGCTAGGGTTTTTCAATCCAGCACCGGTAACCTTGCTACATTAGGAGCAGGGAATCCCCCCCCGATTTCGCATCTCCTGACCTCGCCCAATATAAACCCTGTGGGAATCTCGAAACCCCTTTTAGGTAACCTAGAACACAACGGGAAATCCCCTATGGAAATTCAATTACATCCCCCCCCCGAGAAGAAGTGCATGGTGCAGGGGCCCCGGTGGGGGGAGTACCTGTGGGAGGTGGAGATATGGAATTCGAGCTAGCCGGCTGTCCTACTGGCGCTTGGGCCCTGCCAGCATGCACTTCCAACCCCCGGAAATTAACACTCCCAGGTGTTACCCTAGACCAGCTGGATCCAACGGGTCCGGGTCTCCTTTTACATTTGGATACGCTTTGCGCCCAACTAAAGAAGTTGAGAGCTGGCGGGTGGCATAAAGAGGAGAGAGAACTTAATGCTCATAGGGTAAGACGAGATCTGGGTGCCTTCTTCCCTGTTTCCACCCCTGGGTTATGCAGAAAGCCAAGGCCCTCCCTTAGTTTAAGGAGGGACCTGCAGTTAAGAAATAAAATTGAGGGCTCTGTTGACAGCGGGGATTCCCCGCTATCTGTTGAGGTTTTGAGCAGCCAGAGGGTTTTCTCTAGTAACGGTGGAGTTATGAGAGGTGGAGCCTTTTCCTTTAGGGAAAAAACCAGATCACAGGATTTAGATGAATCTGGGACCCATGTTCATGCTCATTCGGATTCCCCAGGTGTGTTGTGTCAGAGCTTGATGGTCTCTGGGACAGCTTTACAACCTCGTTCAACTTTCTCCTGTCCTTGTTGTTGTTGTTAATATAAGGAATGAGGGATAAGGTTTGGGGATGTGCAGCTACTCACAGGCCTTCAGCTTTGGATTGAACTGTAGGCATGTGCACGGACCCCAGGGTTTCAGTGTATTAGGGATACAATGATGAAGATTGAAGATGGATGGTGTTGCAAAGAGGAATAGGGATATGGAAGGGTTCTTGGTGCTCTTAGTCTTCTCCTTGGAGCCCTGGCTTTGCACTATGATTGTAGTACCAGGGTATTTCAGCCCAATATTATGGATATTATATTCGGAGTCCAAGAGGACATATTTTAGTTGCTTTCTATGTAATGGAAGGGATATATATAATTTTATTTTCTTCCCTTATAGGTGAGGATTGTATTTTGTATATTTTGTATTGCTGTGTTTGACAATTGCCAACAACTTTTTAGTTATGGCAAATAAAGTTTATTATTATTATTATAACTGAGGTTATGAAAATGAATGAATAAGTCAATGACATTTGTTTGATTTCATTCGTTTTTGTTTTCATTTTATTACAAAAATCACTGCACATGTGCAACATGGCCACCAGGGCCATTCTGCCCATGCGCACACTTTTCCAAAATCGTGCAGTGCCATTTTGGCAGTGCCATGCGCAGAATGGCCTCGGTGGCCATTTTACACATATGCAGTGATGTTTTCATTTATCATTATTATTATTATTATTATTATTATTAATAATAAATTAAAATGAAAAAAGAAATGAAAACAGTAGGGTCCTTTACAACCCCCTCCAAAACAAAGGGGTTTATGTAAACGAAAACAAATTATATGCCTACTGCACACCCCTACTTGTTACATGTCCGAGGAAGGTGTCGTCTGAAAACTTGCATTCTCTCATCAACAGTAATTTGTCCAAGAAACAGTATTATCTGAACAACTTTGTTTCCATTCCTTCCTTTCTGTAATGTCTTGCAGAGCTTACACAATGTATCTATTATGGAACTCTGCTAGCTTGCAATCAGTTAAAGTTTTTCAGTTGCTTTGTGATTTATCACTAAATATCTCTTGAATCCATCAGATTTAATTTCTTGGATACCCTGAGCACTTTTTAGGGTGTGTTATTATCTTTGCTTTTCTCCAGTCCACCTCCTTCACCTCACTTTTTCAAAGATACTATTAAAAATATCTCTTCTACCGTCGCTTTCAGGATGCTGAGGTGTAAGCCATCTGGCTTTAGAACGTTGTCTGTTTTATTGATTTTAAATTACATAAGAGTTGTTCTGGAGTGATTGCTATTGCCTTTAGTTTTTCAGTGTTTCTCCCCTTTACACATTGTTTCCATTTCTGGTATTTCACCTTCAATTTTCCCTGTGAACTCTGGGATGAAGAACTTGTAATTTTTCTCCTATGTCTTGTTTCTGTGTTACGAAGTCCTTTCTGTTATTCTCTAGTGATTCGTTGGCTTCTGTCATTGGTGTTACTTTTAGTATTAAAAAAATATCTTTTATTGCTTCTCTGCTTACACCTTAGGCAATCCCTCTCTTATTTTCAATATTCTCATCTTTCAGTATCCACTTGGTTACTATTTTCTTTGCCATCTTTATAGTCTCTATTTTTACATGTTTTATACAACTTGTTTGGTTTTTTCCCTGAGAGCGTTTCAATGACTTAAGTCAGCGTTACTAGTCTAAGGGTTATTTTTATAATTTCTTTTAATCAATCAATGGTTGATTGAATGACTGCTCACGAAAGATGTTGGAGTGTCAACAATGGAAACAGAAATCCTCTAATCATATTAATTATTATTATTATTATTATTATAAGCATTTATATATAGCGCCAGAAGTGTACCTGGCGCTTTACAGAGAATAAAATAGACACAGTCCCTGCCCGAAAGCTTACAATCTAATGACAGGGATAGCATAGGCAGTGGCAGCATAAGCCTCCTCACAGCATTCTACCAATGGACCTCTGTCCAACAGGTTGAGGAGCAAGGGCATCTGTCGTCTGTTCTCAACCCATCCTATGGCTGGACTGCAAGGGTGGGTGTCAGTGCTATTTGTGATAGTGATTCTTCTTAGGTGGAAACCTCTCTATTATGCCCTGAAGCAATATGTTGTTTCATATAGATGGTGAACCATCAGGTAATGAGATCATTGTTTTTTTGTTTTGTTTTTTAACTTTCACCTATAAAAGCAAAGGAATTGAGACCTGGATGACCCAGTAGAGTGGAAATTTGATACAACCATGTTGCCTCTCAGGGGTCTTCTCAACTCAAAATGTTGCTATGGAGCAACATGCCCCCTTCTGCTTTCTATCAACCTTTTGTGTGCATGCACTGTGGCTGCTCCATAAGAGAGTTGGTAGTAGGTAAATTTCTTCATTTCACGATGGCTGCTGATGTAGGGCACAGTAGTACCATAATCAGGCTTGTGTGAGAGGGGCAGCCTCCTCTAAACTTTGACAGAAACTCAAATAGTGGCAGCAGACTCTGGGGTTCAAAGTAGTCGTCCAGGTTCAGCTGCTGGGGGAATTCCGTATTATGACATAAGCATCTGTGCCAGGATCTCCTCAGAGTCTTAGTAGGAGAAACCCTAGCTCTTGTGCTGGGCTTCATTGTGACAGCACTGGGCAATGTGATGGAATGATGTGATGTCTCAATTCAGCCCCCTCCCCTGCATGCAGAAACTGAATGGTATACACTTTCCTACAGCAGAGGACAAAGTGCTCCATAGGAAAGCATCTGTTGAGTCAACCGCCCTAAAAGATACCCATGACACATGGATGGACACAAACTGGAAGTAGTTGAGACATTTAACTATCTTGGTGTTACATTCTCCCAATCAATTTATTGGAATAGTCACATGCAAGAGTCAGAGCCTCACAGTTTAGTGCTGGTATCTGCTGATTCCAGAACACCTACTCATGCAAGTCTGCAAGGGCGGTTCTCGAAATATTTAAGGGCAAAGTGGTCTCACAGATACTCTATGGTGCGGAAGTCTGGGGCTACGTAGGGGATGATAAAATCAACATCCCTCAGAATAAATTCCTCCGGGGGCTTCTGGGTTTGTCACCAACTATTCCTGCCCCTTACTTAAGATTGGAAACTGACGTTTTGAATTTGGCTACTTTAGCTAAACTAAGGCTGCTGGGGTATTGGTTCTGTCTGCTGGGCTATTCTCCAAATAGGCTTGCTAAAATGTGCTATACTGAGGATATTACTTGTCGATATGGGAAGCAATCACCCTGGTTGAAATTTGTGAACTATACCCTTAATTGCATAGGGCTGGGTGCTTATGATAGTGATAACCAGAGATTGTTTTTGGAGGTAGAAAAGTGTTTGGTCTCTCAGAGACTAATTGACATGTTGTGGCAGAATGATATAGCAGCCATTAGGCTTAGGCCTCTAGCCCCTCTGTATTGCCTATGGAAGCTAGACCAGGACATAGAAAAATATTTTACCTTGGATTTAGACCGTAGATTGCTGATGGCTTATTGCAGACTTTGTTTAAAACAGATGCCATCTGCAATAACGCAAGGTAGCAGGGTTGGCACCCCTAGGGAGAATAGGACATGTGACTAGGTGAGGGGAGGGGGCAGTACTTGAGGATATTATACATTATGTTTTTCACTGCCCGCGTTTTGTTGAAATAAGGGAATTGTATCTTGCCCCCTTTCTGTCTAGAGTTAAGTTTTTATCTAGCTATGAAAAATTAATTTGTCTATTTTTACAAAAAGATACGAATGTTATAAGGAAATGGCAATTTTTGCCCTTAAGGCAGAGGTATTGAGGACAAAATTAGTTCACAATGGTGGAGGTACCAATTAACTTTGTCTTTAATTCCCGAGCATTTATGGATTGGCATGTTTAGTTTCAGTAGGCTTAAATGGCATTACCAGTCGTCTCAGCTGTAGGGCTGCTTTAACCCAATTGGGGAACTGGCTATTTGTTGATAGAATTGCTGATGCAATTTTTGATTGGTATTGTTTGTGTTCAAATGTATGTATTTGTAATGTAAAGGTGTTATGTGTATGTTTATGTGATTGTATGGAGAATGGCAAAAGCTGATCCAATAAAATCAGCTTGAACTTGAACATTTGTTGAGACATGCCCTAAGTCACTTCTTCAAGCCCAGCTCAGGTGAACAGTATCGGAATCTGATGGAAAATGATGTGTATTATCTGATGGCTGCTGACTGGCCCCTAGGAGAGGCGTGTCCCTGGACTGAGTACAGTTCCCACAAGTGCCAGTTCGCTAGTTGTCTTAGCAGAGAGGACAGGGAAATAATGGCCCTGGATCTGCCCTCTGGGATCCAGGGCAATAAAGAAACACGTTGGTGAAGGGGAAACCTAGGCTGTTGCTTTGTCACCTGTATGCAATCAATAGAAATATAGAGAACCTCATTTGTTGTTGTTGTTGTTGTTGTTTTTCAGCTAAGGCCTTGTAATTTGAAGAGAAACATCTCTTCAACTTAGAACCTATCTTATCCGCAGAACCAAATACGATGTACACTGATACTAATTTGTCCAGTTCAGTAAGTTTTTCTTCCTGTACTTAACTGATTCATGGGTCATAACAAGCCCCATTACATTTTCAGGTATTCGACACCTTTCATCTGTTTGCTGACATTATTAGAGCACAGGAGCGCTCTAATAGTTAAGGTGTGTTGCACGCTACATTATAAAGCCCCAACATTCTATTTGTTCTAAAATCAGCATGATCAAAGTTAAGATTGTGAAATTTGTTGTGGAGTGTCACTAGGGTAAATGGTTCATGCTGTAAAACTTCTCAGCTGAAGCCTTTGGATAAAACCTGAGATATTGCAGTTTGAAAACTTCACTTTCAAGCCTGATTTTTCATTTAGTCAGACGGTCTCGATCTGGGCAGGGTAGAGGGGTTGAGTGTTGGTGGGGAGGAGGAATTAGCCTTTTAGAAAATTAAAGGAGACTGCCGGGGTGCCTTTGGGGTTTTATTTGTAAATCTGATTAACAGTTTTAAAGTTATAGGGTTGTGAAAAAACCCCATGTTAGCCTATGGAGAAGGGAGGGGCTGCTTTGAAGAGGAGCGCTGCTCACCTCCTCTTCTCTTGTCTTTCCCTTCCATGAGTGGGACTCGAGGCAATTGTGCCTGGGGTTTTTGGGGCGCTCGGGAGCGAGGGTGGGGGGCACTTTGGGTGTGGGGGACAAGGGAGAAAGGGAAGGGGTGCTTTAGATGTGGGGGAAGCAAGGAAATGAGGGTAGGGGGCTACTTTGGGGGTGGGGGCAAGGGAGCGATGGCAGGGGCGCTTTGGGGGTGGGGGAGACAAGGGAGCTAGGGCAGGGGAGCGCTTTGGATGTGGGGGGGCAAGGGAGTGAGGGAAGGAGGGTGCTTTGGGTGTGGGGGGGCAAGGGAGTGAGGGCGGGGGCGCTTTTGGGGGCAAAGGAACAAGGGAAGGGGCACTTTGAGTGTGTGGGAGGCAAGGGAGCGAGAGCAAGGGAGCAAGCGAGGGCAGGAGGGCACTTTGGGTGTGGGGGGCAAGGGAGCTGGGGCAGGAGGGATGCTTTGGGTGGGTGGAGGCAAGGAAGAGTTAAGGCTCTTGCAAATTCAATCATGCACTAAAAAGCATGGAAATTGCAAGTTAAGGCTCCCACCTTAACATCTGTGCCATGTTGGCAGTAAAGACATTGTACAGTCTCACATATTGTGTTCACCTACAACTTAGACTCCATGCAACCACATGGGACTAGTGGGTAAAAGGGAGGGTAGTGAGACATTACTCAGCTGTCCCATTCTCCCCAATTGACATGAAAGACTAGAGGGAATGGAGCGGGTGAGGGGCCACCTCACGCCCTCCTGTCCCCAGCTTCTGTTTTGCCCCCAACATGCAGAGGAAGAGGATTGGAGCTGAAAGACGAAGGCAAAGTGTGGGTGCATGGAGCCACAATATGTGAGACTGTACAATGTGAGACTGTAAGTGAGCACAATGGCCCTTTTTACACAGACACTCTTAACACCAATAAAATGGGTATTACATTTTATTATACGTGGTACAGGGCAACACTGCAGCCCTGCAACATCGGGCCCTTTTCACACGAGATGCCTCCACCCAGTTTCGCTGGGTGGAGGTGTCTGTGTAAACACCACTTGCGGTGGGTGGGGTGCATTTCTCTGGGTGGAGATGGGTGGAGGTGTCTGTGTAAACACACCACTTGCGGTGGGTGGGGTGCATTTCTCTGGGTGGAGATAGGTGGAGATGTCTGTGTAAACACCACATGCAGTGGATGTAGGTGCGTGCATGCTCCTGTGAAAAACCCATCTCTACCCACCGCCCACCCATGGAGCAACGAACTCCACTGCCGATTGCTCTTTGGGTGGGTGGTGGGTGGAGATGGGTGTTGGGCGGGAGCATGCACACACCTACATCCACCGCAAATGGTGTTTACACAGATGTCTCCACCCAGAGAAATGCATCCTACCCACCCCAAGTGGTGTTTACACAGACACCTCCACCCATCTCCACTCAGAAAAACTAGGTGGAGGCATCTCGTGTGAAACGGGCCCAGGTTGCAGGGCTGCAGTGTTGCCCTGTACCATGTATAATAAAATGTAGCACCCATTTTATCGGTGTTAGAGTGTCTGTGTAAAAAGGGCCAATATGTGAGACTGTACAATGTCTTTACTGCTAAGTTAAGGCAAGAGCCTTAGCTTGCAATTACCATGCTTTTTAGTGCATGATTGAGTTTGCAAGCGTCTTAACTCTTCTTGTAAACTGAAGGTTTTTTGACTATGGAATATTTCCCTTAATTTGATAGGCAGTTGTAGCTTTATGTTAAGCTATTTCCTTTTATCTACCTATTGGCTTTTATGTGATATCAGAGCAAGGAAATGAAGAACAGCTTAGATAAATGTACCCTACAAATACAAACTGATAAAATATGAGGACAAAATAGTTGTCTTTGAGTTCATTAGCATTAAGGAGCTAGTGCTGAAAAGTGTGTTTGTTTTGTTGTTACTTTTTTGTTGAGGTAAGTTTTTTAATTTTGTTGATGATAGTGGTTGTGATCCACAAACCACTCACTGGTTTTCAGTGGGACTGCTCTGGAGTAAGTGGATTGTGGATCATGACCAGCGCATGTGTTTTTTTAATATAGCTGGCCCTAGCTATTTTGCTATCCTAGCAAAAAAGAAATTCTAAAAAAATGCTTCTCCCTCCACCTGACCCCCAGGAAGCTCTGAAGATGGAGAGTCATGTTTGGAATGTCACCCTTGGTGACATTTCTAGAAGACTTGGAAAAGTAGGCACATTGTCCAGTGGGTGGGCCAACCTTGCTCATAATAAGGCACTACTGTGCCTAATGGTTCAAGAGGGCCAGAATGCTAGTTGGTACCCACTTGAGGCCTGCCTGATCATGCATCCTTTACCAGACATATGTCTCTATGGCCCTTTTTACACAGGATGCTTCCACGCAATGCACACATGGGTGCATGCGTGTGCATGCGTGTGGGAGTCCCGTGTAAACACCGTGATAAGTGTGGGGTGTGTGTGTGTGTGCTCCCGTTTAACACCCATCTCCACCTATCCCCCCACGCACAGAGCAACTGGCAAAAATTGTGGTAACTCTGTATGTGTGGGATAGGTGGAGATGTGTGTGCACCCGTGTAACTGCCACCCCTGCACCACAGTGCACACCCATCCCCACCCACACCCGTGCTCATTTTAAAAGGGCCTATGATAAGTCCCTTTCCTGGAAATGAAAGGAACTAGGTTAGTAGTTCTCCTTTTCAGCCAATCCAGACCTGGCAGTCTTGGTGCTTACTTGGTGTTTGCTAGCTGTGGGGAACTGGATTAGGGCGAGCTGACTGAGGCTGAATCCTAACAAGACGGAGGTGATGTTGGTGGGTAAGGCGGTGGGAATGGCATCCTCCATCATTGACAGGGTTTCCCCCCCGCTGGTTCCTCAGATTTGGAGTCTGGGAGTGCTCCTCGACTTCCAACTCCACCTGGATGCCCAGCTGAGGGCAGTGGCAAGGAGCGCATTTCACCAATTGCATCTGGTGTGGCGTCTTTGGACGTATATCTCAGACTCCGACGTGGCTATCATCATCCATGTTTTCATTATCTTCAGACTAGACTATTGTAATGCACTCTACGTGGGGTTACCCATGGTGATGGTCCGGAAGCTGCAGCTGGTGCAGAATGTAGTGGCCCGCTTTTTGTACAGACGGTCTGCCGTGAGCACATTTCACCTATGCTCCACTCTCTGCACTGGCTGCCTATAGTTTTTCGAACCCAATTCAAGGTATTAGTGCTTACCTATAAAGCCCTAAACAGCCCTACCTACCTGCGGGACTGCCTAACTCCCCGGGCCCTGGACCGACTCCTGCAGTCAACTGGAGGTGCCTTTCTTGAAGTATATCTCCTCAGCCATGGACCAGAGCTTCATTTTAGTAGGCACTGTACAAACACATGACAAACAGTTGCCCTCTGTCCAAAGGGCCTAAACATCTAAATGTAAGGCAAGAAAGAGGTGGATATAATAGGCAGACATAATGAAACAATTTGAGACAGACAGACAATTTGAAACAGAAAATATCATAATGCCGCTGTATAAATCTATGGTACAACTGCACCTTGAATACTTTGAGCAGTTCTAGTCGCCCGATCTCAAAAAAGATATAGTAGAAATAGAAAAGGTACAGAGAATTACAACAAAAATGGTCAAGGATATGGAATGGCTTCCATATGAGGAGAGGCTTGATAGGTTAGGTCTCTTCAACTTAGAGAAGAGATGACTGAAAGGGGATATGATAGAAGTTTATAACATCACGAGTGGCATGGATTAAGTAAATAGGGAGTGGTTATTTACTCTCTCAAATACTACTAGAACTAGGGTACACTCCATGAAACTAACTGGCAGCAGAGTCAAATCCCAGGGTTCAAATCCCACCCTAGCCATAAACCCACTGGGTGGCCTTGGGCAAGTCTCAGCCTAGAGAGCCAGTGTAGTATAATGGATAAGGTGCTGGACCTGGTCCTGGGAAGCTAGGATTTTAATCTTGCCCTAGCCATGAACTCACTGGGTGGCCTTGGGCAAGTCACAACTTCTCAGCCTAAGTTCCCCAGCTGTAAAATGGGAATGTGTGTGTCTGTCTTTCCTTGTGTTCCCCTCAAGCTTGTCCATCTTAGATTGTAAACCCACTGGGCAGGAACTGTGTCCACAATCTGTGACTGTAAAGCACTGCGTATGCCTAGTAGTGCTATAGAAATTATTAGTAGTAGTTTGCCAGTCAGAGGAAGGCTGCTCAGTGTGTTGGAAGCAGCAATGGAGAGCAGAGCTCCCAGGAGGATTGCTCTCAGCTGCTGAACCTTGCTGCTCAGTGCTGCTTAAGGACCTGACAGACTAGAAGCTTGCACAGTCAGTAAGTGTGCTGGAAGCAGCTGAGAAATCCCTGAAGGGCTGTGACTGAACCAGGGAGCAAGAGGCCTGAAAGAAAGAGAGACTTTGAGAACAGAGACAGTGGGGGCTGACCTTATACTAAGAGCTCGTGTGAGAAGGACTCTGAGGCAACCAGAGCTGGGGAAGCTGCAAGCTGGGCTTAGAAGTTGGGAAGCCCATGGGCTACAGGAGCTGAAAGAAGCAGCTAGGACAAAGGACAAGCCAAGAGGCTGAGTCGGGACTGCTGGGAGAAAGGATAAAGGCCAGCAGCCTGATAAATGGAACCCTGAGAGTTGTATACATGTGGAAATAAAGATTATATGAGCTAATTCCCTATGAGACTAGTGAGAACAGCCACTGGGCCGGTCCAGGTCTGCCAGCACCATGGACAAGGCCACGATGTTGGCAAGGATTGGGCCCAGGAGAAACAGTCGTTGGCAGCTGGCAGCTTGAGTGGGGTGTAGGAATGGAGGCAGCAGCAGGATCTCTCCCCCCCCTCCCGCAACAGGATCAGCTTCTCCACAGGCAGAGATGATCCCCACATCGCCCAGTTCACTGGATCTCTCTGGTGTTTGTTTCCTACTCACCAAAGAGGGATGAGAAGCACCAAGAGGATCCACTGAACAGGGGCCAGGGGGAGCATTCCTGCTAATGGAGAGGCTGCTTCTGGTGCAGGGGGCCCCAATTCTGCTGCTGCTTTCCTCTGTGCCCAATTCTGCTGCCACCACAGCAGGAGTCCCAGAGTCCTGCCCATGCTTTGGGTTTCTCGGCCTGGACTGGGGTGCGGGGTGCCACATGGTGGCTTCCTGCACACCCAAGGAAACCACGCTGTGGACTGCCTGTGTGTTGGGCTCCCCACGCTTTCCATGTGAGTAGGGGCTGCGTGGGGGCCCCAAAGACAGCTCTGTTAAATATACCTGTCCTACATTTACTCAGTGTGTAGAGTCCTGACTTGTTACATGCCTGAGGAAGGGCCCCGTGTGGCCTGAAAGCCTGCATAATCTATAGTTTGTCCAACAGAAGATATCACTTGAACTGCTTTGTCTCTGTCTCTTAGAAAGACAGGCTGTCATTTTTAATATAAATTTTCCTTGACTCTTCTGCAAACACCATACAATTTTGAAGAAGTATTTGATGGCATTTACACTGGTCCGCAATGCACTAATTGTTTAATTACTTTCTCCTTTTGTTGATTTTTTAATGAGCAAATATGGCAGTGTTTATGCAAAGTGGTAATTTTTTGTTCTGGAACAATATCAGATTTTAAAAAGTAAATGAGATTCCTTTTTTGCCATTTTCTTCCCATATTTATGGGATATTTCTTTCTTTTAGAGCATTGGTTCCCAAACTGTGGTCCGTGGACCCCTGGGGGTCCGCGACACCCTCCCAGGGGGTCTGCGAGCCTCCTCTTTTGCCCTTCTTGTTTTTTTGTTTGTTTGTTTTGTATTGCTGAGCCACGCAGCATGGTGACTGGGCTGGGTGTTGGCACGGCACAGACTCCGAGCTCAGCCACTGACACAAGTGGAAGAAGTTTAAGGCACTTCTGCCCTCAGCAATCCCTTCAAAGCAGTGAGTTTAAAAAACTAGCAGGTGAAGGCTGCAAGCGGGCAGCGGGTGCGAACTTTGTAGTGTGGCTTGCCTCGCTCCTGGGAGGGGTGTCTGTCTGTAAGCCCAGCCCAACGAGCCTGGGGCTGCAACGTGCAGCCTTGCGGGGGAGAGACCACTTCCCTCCCACCCTACTTAACCGAAGGAGCCAGCAGCAATCCACAGAAAGTTGTAGCGGCGAGGAGCCACATCCTCCTGGAGCCGGACCTGCTGCGGCTGCTGGGCTGGGCTGTGGGACATCAGCATCACCCGCCAGCCCCCCACCTTCCCAGCACCATGTGACAGCGGCAGAGCAGAGGAGGGCGCAGCCTGGGGGTTTTCGCTGTGAATCTCCCGTAGTTTTAGTCTGGGCTCGAAACTCCGGTGACGCTGGAGCGTGGGATGGAGCCAGGCGGCGGGTGGGTATGATGGGGGGAAATTAACATGGAGAAGGGATGGCTGGGGAGAAATCATACTGGGGTATGAAAGGGTGAAATAAACGTGGAGAAGGGATGGCTGTTGATTGGAGGGTAGTAAGAGGCTGGCAAACATTGCTGTTGGCTTGATATTCTCTTCTGCATTGTCCTCTTAGGCTGGTGAATTGATACCATGAACCGGTGGCTAAAGAAAGTGAGGCTCACAGGGCAGGAAGGACAGGCAGCAAGCTTGCCAGATAAGGAAGGGCAGACAGAAATAATTCATGAAGTTCCCAGCACCAGTCGAAAACGTCAAAGTAGTGATTGTTTGGAGGCATCTAGCTCACAGAAAAGTTAGGCGCTATGACCCAAACGACATAAAAATGGGTTTCACATCTACTGGTCCGGCTGAAGAGCCACGTCCACAGTGTGTTATATGGTCTATGTTATGAGGTGCTGTCGGATGAGAGTATGAAGCCAGCTAATCTTCGTCAAATTTCACAAATGCTTATGTTCATATTTGTTGTAGTATGCAAATTCAGGGGGTGTCTTATGCAAATTTATGTAAATTTGGTGGGGGTCCTCAGCTCATTGGGAAATTTGAAAAGGGGTACTTGGTCACAAAAAGTTTGGGAACTACTGTTTTAGAGGATGATATAAAGAAAATCAAAAGTTCTTTTCCTTGTCTATTTTGGTTTATAAAACACTTCATTTTAATGTTTTTAGAATTTGGTAGGAGTCTTGATTCAACTGTATACTGTATACAGTAACTCTATACAGTTGAATCGCATCCAAGAAAAATCTGTTATTAACCAAAAACCTCTTATTTTTAAAGGAATCATTTATACTTTGTTCTCTGTAAAATGAGCTAGTTCTCTGTTCTCACAGGTGCTGTACACCCTCAGCTATTAATCCATAGTTTTGTAGACTTCATTTCTACAAATACACCTGAACATAAGCTTCGGGGGGACTATTCATGTTCATAAAATTGAGCTTGTGCGTGCGTTTGCAAGATTGCGACCAATTCCAACCAAACTCTCATTAAAGTCAATGGACCTAATTCTAGTCTTCTTGCTGAGCAGGCATGGAGCCTTCCCAGTGTTCTGTGACCCAGTTCTGCACTTGCAGAGCAGTAGCTTATTATTGTTATATTTTGTGCAAGAAAAAGTATGGTAGGTGCTGCTAACTAAAACCACACACCCAGGTTCTTACCTTCAGCTGGTGTAATGGGAGGAGTTGCAATGGAGTGGCACAGTTTTACATGATGTGGCGACTTGGCTCACTTTCCCTGCTTTACAATCTACCTTATCCATTCAAAGATTCTACAGTCTGGCTACTCAGGTCTTGTTCCCTTGAGCACCCTTTGGGAGATAACTACTTCCTAACACAAAGGTTCCTAAACAGTGGGTTGGGACCCCAAATGAGGTAAATTCATCTGTGGATGAGGTCGTCTGGTCGGATGATCTCTCTCACTTGCTGGTCTATCTTCCTGTATGTCTTTCCCCTTTGTCTCCATTTGCTGTTTCTCCAAGCTCTTTGCCTGGGAGTCGGTCATTTTGACCCTCGCCCTGAACCCAGTCCTTCTGACCTGCCTGTCTGTCCAGCCTGCTCTGCTTATTCTGTCTGTCCAGCCTGCTCTGCTTTATCCATCTGTGTATCTGCCAGTCCATCCTACCCCCCTGATCTCTGTGCCATTTCCATGCCTATAATGTTCCGGACCTGATCCTGCACTGATCCTTGGACCCTGATTCTGTACAACTTATCTGGATCCAATCCTGCACAAACTCTCCTGGACCCTTCTGTCATGATTCTGTGCCCCAGCCTTGGTCCCTGACAAGAAGTGGGATTAAAGTGGGGAGGGAGATTCCTACCTTTGAAAACGTTACCTTGTGCATTGGAAAGGGGAAGGAGAAGTCTGTCATCTCCAGCTATTCCATCAACCCTCAGCATTTCTAAACCTTACCCCAACTCCCCATGGAAGGGGAAACATCTCTGGGTGGCTCTACACGTTACATTAACCACAGGGGGAACCCACCTTGTGGTATTTACTACAATGTCATCCTGTGAGGAGCAGCATGAACAAACATTCATGCTGTCACGTGTGGTCACAGCTGGTCGGGGCAGGGGGGAACGGACTGGAAGAGCGTGCTCACCTGGACCACCAACCACCTGATCAGGGAGGAGCAGAGGAACCCCCTTCCTCCCATCAGCTGTTTGGCATCTGGGTTGAGTGTGCACCTCTGGACTCCCTGATCAACTGTTTGGCAACAGCTTTTCCTTGGGGACCAATCCTGCTGTGCAGCAGGGGGCTGGGATTCCTGCCCCATGTGGATGGCTCCTTGGCCAAGGAGGGAGGGACTTGGCCATGGCATGCGGGGACTTAAGTTGTGACAGTAGGCCCCTGCCCAGATTCTGGGGGTGGGGGGTGGAGGAGCTGCTCGTTTGAACTGCCCTCCCTGCTGGTTCAAGGTGTGGCCATTCCAATGCAGTGGCCGGGGATCCGGCTCACCCTGATCTTGTTTGTTTTCTCACATTGACAACACTAAGCTTCCTGTGGTGGAACAAGGAATACAAGCACGAAGCTCCACTGCTGAAACTGGCCTCTCTGTTGAATATGACAAGCACAAAGCTTCACTGTTGAAACTGACAAGCCCAAATCCCTGCTGGTGAACCTGATAAGGAGAATTAATTCTGTGGCATGCTTTTGACTGCTCCATGGGTCTGCTGAGGTGACTCCTGGTTATGTCCAAGAGAGCAAACTTTCACAAACCTGTTGTTTACTCCATGGGTTGCTCCAAAGTTTATGTGACCAAACATAATGCTTCTTGCCTCCATGCTAGGTGTTGGGAACAGTGGCAAGCGGTACTTGTAGAGCCTCCCACTGACTGTTCAGATATGTGGGGCCCACTGACCGTAAACATTTTGGGCCCCACATATCTGAAAGATCGCCTGCCCTTCCATGTCTCCTCATGGCCCTTGAGATCGATCAGGAGTGTGGGTACCATCTGTTAGCCTTGTTCATACGACAAGGGCTCGGGTCACAGGAGGGGCGTTCTTGGTTGCTGCCCCAGTGCTTTGGAATTCCTTTTCCCCAGACATTAGCTTGAGCCCGAGCCTGAGCATCTTTCAGAGGTGGTGTAAGATCTTTTTATTTGAAAAGTTATTTGGCAGGCAGGGATAGGGGATTGGGATAGGGTTTGGTGGGTGATTTGGGGTAGAGGTGTGAGAGGTGCTTTGGGTGAGTTTTGTGCGGGTTGGATTTGAGGAGGTTTTAGGGTTTTTTATTGGTTTAAAATGTTTTAATGGATTGGAAGCTGCCTTGAGCCTCAGGGAAGGGTGGCATATAAATTGAAATAAATAAATATTTGAACTCCCCTTGATGAAAGCTCTCTGCAAGTTCCCAAGCAGGGGGAAGGGAAGACCAGCTTAACCCCTGTTTTCACCTGTTCCAGGCAATGAAAGCAGATGAAGGTAGTTACTCCAAAGTGACTCCTCCACAGTAACCATCCTTGCTTGCTCAGTTTAATTGTCTACTTGCATTGATGATTCCAGATGTTTATACTTTTTTAAAAGTATCATCTCCTTCCCATCCCTTAAAACATTGTATCTAACTTGGTCTGATCCCCATCCTTCAATTTCATGCTCTGTTTGTACATCAGTAGGTGCATGCATAGGTCATCAAGTTGCTCTCTATTATTTTGCTCTTATGGCATTCAAGCTGCAAGATCATTCACTTGTTCTGCAGTCTGATAGACCTAGATCTTCTGAGTTTAAATTATCAAGAAGGGGGATGGCAAACTTAAAACTTGAGGAGAAAAATATTACAGTGTTCTGTTCCATATCCCAGTTTTAGCCTAATAAATTTAGTGATTCTGAACTGGCATTGCAGTTCATTTAACAGACAGCTGATATGTTTTATTTCAGATGGCAGAAAGCTGGTTTTATTTCAGATGGCAGAAAGCTGGTTGACCGCAGGGTATGTGGAGAAAAGAAGACGTCGTCCCTAGGACATATCCCTTGAGCAGAATTGTGTAAAAATGTTATTGCCACCCTAGGAGCTCATCTCCAGTCTTTCCTAGTCCTACTACAACTTACTGCCTTTTTTGAAGTAAACAAACAGTATTAGCATTTTGCATAGTGTTCTTAGTTGTCTGTGGTGTCCCTCTTTACTTTGTAATTCCACATGTCATAGCACATTGTCCATCATAGCACAATTTGTGTCAATCTGCAGTTGGGACTATTGCAAAGAAAATGCTCAAGTGATTATTTAAAACCACATGCTTTCATACTGCCCTAGCATAGAAAATCTGACAGGTTGTATTTCCATGGTGTGTTAGGAAATGAAATGAGTGGGTTTAACCTAATTCCATAAGTAGTTTGCAGATGAAATGAAGGAGGAAAGAAGGCAAAAGTGAAGATGGAAAGTAGAAAGGGAGAAAATAAGGGAGAAAAATGAAATGAGACAAGTATAGCTGAAAAACAAAACATCTAGTTAGAAAAAGCCATAAGGAGTTGGAATTGTGGCTAACATTCCTTTACAGTTGTCATTTTCCAAGATAATTTTTATTTATTTATACTAAAATTTATATTCTGCCCCCTCTGGCAGCTGGGGGTGGCTTACAGTAAAAACAAACAACATAATATAAATAACAATAAAATCAATATACAAAGGAAACAGAGTAAAAGGAATAACCCTCCCAGCCCCTCACGTTACCCCTCTCCTCTGCCAAAAGCCTGGCTAAATAAATAGGTCTTACACTGGCGCCTGAAGGAGGGAAGATCCGGGGACAGACAGACTCCCACCAGGAGGGAATTCCACAGTTGTGGCGCTATGACCTAGAACACCCTTTCCAACATTGCTCCCCTTCGTAAATGGGTGAAAGAAGGGCACCCCCAGCTGACCACAGGGGCTGTTCCAGAACCTGGGGAGTGAGGGGGTCCCACAGATAGATGGGGCCCAGGCTGTTTAGGGCTTTATAGGTTAAAACCAACACCTTGAATTGGGCCCAGAAGACTATAGGCACTAGGCAGCCAGTGCAGCGAGCGAAGCACAGATGTTCTATGCTCGTCGCGACGTCCAGGTCCCATAAGGACATGTGGCAGGTGCAGGCTAACATCTGGCAGCCACCTAATAAACATGTGGGTCAACACGGGGCAGGTGCAGGAAACATCTTGTTTCACTGTTGGGTTGTGGAAAGAATTGCGATATGTGGTTACATTTTGGAGTACTTGTATTTGAACATTAGTTTTACTTACCTGATAGTATCAAGAAGATCACTCTTTGTAGAATCAGCACTTGGCATGAAAGATAAATAAACTTTCTAAAGGCTCATATAGCTACTGCCGTATCATGTTAATTCTGGACACCAGGTTCCAGTTGGGTACTACAGGGTCTTGGAGTAACCAGCAGAGCAGAAGCAGCTGGAGGAAAGAGGAGCGGCACCAGCAGACAGCTTTGCAGCCTTACTGGGTGTCCTCAATATGAGGCTCGGGAGTTGCACCTGGAGTACAATACCATGGATTTGCTGTACAGGAAGTACTAGCTTGAGAGCCACAAAATCCTTTTGGCATCTGGTCTAGTAGAGGTTAATCCAGCCCTTATATGGAGGCTTTAGTTGTATTGTACAGGTTCTTGGCAAATGGAGGGTGGCACACAGGTTGATCTGATAAATTAATATTCCTTTACGTGTACACAAATACATTAGGTATCTATCCACTGTCTCTCTTTTTAATGTAACATTTTTGTTAGATGAAGTGCTTCCATATATTGGAGAACTTACATGAAAGTTATCATTTAGTTGTACACATACATAAGGATATACTTTTGGTGCTGTCTGAATGTATACAGAATGATTGCTTGCAGGGTTCCTTGAAGCTCCTAAGGCACGTCTGTCTTGTGTCAGCCAGTTACTACCTGAAAATTACTTTCATGTTCTCTGATAGGAACAGGTGTCACAGAAACAGATTCATGTAGGGTACAGGAAACACGACTTAATTCTATAATTAGCTTCAGGTAGTCAGACACTGGAATGATTTTTGCCAATTGTTTTTAGCTTATTTGGGCAGATGTATTAAAACAAGTGCAGCAGATTTTAAAACAACTTTAATTTGAACTCTTAACTCCCTATAAACAGAAATGCTAAAAAATACTTATTGTGAAATCTGGCAGTCGTGACCATATATTGGTGGTACATATTTTAATAAGAAATGTATCTTAACCTGGCTTGGAAGGGTTTGAATGTCTCCATGGTCTTGGTGCTCACCCGATGCCTGGCTGCTGTCAGGGACTGGAGGAGGATGAGTATATTGAAGCTGATTTCACTGCAGACAAGACTGAAGTGATGATGGTTGGCCAGCCTTGTGACCTGGAGGGAATTAGATTTCCTGTTATTGATGAAGTCCGGCCCCCTCTGGTCAATCAGGTTTGCAGCACTGAAGTGCTTCTGGATCCCTCATTGCGCCTAAATTGTCAGGTTGTGGCGGTGGCCAGGAGCACTTTTCACCAACTCCATCTGGTAAGGAGCCTGTGGCCTTCTCTTTCTGATTCGGATTTGGTTACTGTCATCCATGCTTTCATCCAGGGCTGGCCGCAGGGTTTGTGAGGCCATGTGCGAAGTCTTGGTGCGGGGCCTAATTTGCATAATTAGACCCCACCTGATTATGCAAATGTGTAAATTTACATAGAATTTACTCCCTCTGGACAGGAAGGATTCCCATTCTCCACCCCTCCAAGCAGCAATGGAGAAGCATGGCCTCCCCATGATTCTCCCCCACCCCCTGGTTTGGCACCCCTTGGCTATCTTACCTGGCGCTCAGCCAAGTGGCCATAGACAAGTATGGCCTCCCAATGCTTCCCCCTCCCCCAGCTGAGCATCTACAATCACTCCCCAGGAGTGGTTCCACTGCAGGGGCAGCCAGATGGGCAGTGAGGCAGGCACAGAGAGACTGACTGCGTCCGCTGCCTTGCTGGGGGAGGGCAGTGAGCTTAGCCAGCCTGGCTTCCAGGGTCTGTTGCTTCTTGCTACTGGTACCACCTGTGCCTTGTGCACGCACACGGTGTGACCAGTCCAGAGGCACTGCTATCAAGCACACAACACACCCAAAATGCAGCCAGCCTATTAAGCACATAATGCCATGAAAAGAGACATATATATATAACCACTTCAGTTGTGCCCCCATAATCAAGTCACGCTGCCCCCTCCCCATAACCAGTTCATTTGAGCCTCCATATAATCAATTCATGCTGCCCTCCACCCATAGCCAGTTCATTTGCACCCCCAGGGCAGCGTGAATTGATTATATATAGCGTATATAGCCTATAGCGTAACGAGCCAGATTCAAGGTGTTAGTGTTGATCTATAAAGCCCTGCACGGTCTGGGCCCCTCATACCTTGGGGACTGCCTCGCCCTCTGCGCCTCAGAGTGATCCCTTTGGTCCACGGGGGGTGCCTTTCTGGAGGTCCCCCATGTAAAATGGGGGGCCACAATGGAGAAGGCGTTCTCAGTGGCCGGACTGCAGCTTTGGAACTCCCTCCCAGAGGAAGCCCACCTGGCCCCAGGTTTGTTAGCAGTTCGTCAAGCCTGTAAGACCTAGCTGTTCGCCCAGGCTTTCGGAGGGAAGGGTGGGGTAGTTGGGGGGTATTTTTAAGACATTTTAATGATATTTTAAATTTGATGGGGTTAGGTATTTTTAAATGGATTTTTTAGGGTATTTTATTTGTGTGTTTTATGTTGTAAGCCGCCCTGAGATGCCGTAGGCATGAGGGGGCGGCTAATAAATATTTATAATAAATAAATAATAAATAAATATGGGGGGGTGCAAATGAACTGGTTATGGGGTGTGGGTTTAAAGACAGTATTCCTGTTAGCAATAACTTCATTAAGAAGAGTTTGTTTATTTATTTATTTATTTTACTAGTTTTATGCCCCGCCCCCTCCTGCTCAAGAGCAGCTCGGTGAGTTAGTGAAATAGGAGCCATAATAATCTCACAACCATATTTTCAGATTTTCCAAGATAGAATAGATATTGCTTTATATCCTAAATTCCTACCTAAGACAGTATAAATAAGACAGTTGTGAGAATGTGGCCCTTTTTACACGGGCCTCTCCCTGCTATGAATATGCAGATTTCTGCGTGTTCATGGGTGGGGGAGCCCCGTGTGAACGACACAGCACACATGCCCACAGTGAGTGGGGTGTGTGTGTGCGCGCCCACCTAACACGCATTCCCACTCACCCCCCACTCGTCTCCATGCATGGAGCAACCGGGGGAAACGGCGGTTACTCCGTGGGTGCAGATGAGTGGGGGTGAGTGGGGATTCATGTGTGGCCGTGTGCATGCCCCACCCACGCACCGGCGCGCCCAAGGATCCCCCACCCGGCGGAGCCATATAAAAATGGCCTGTGAGGAGCCACTCAAAGAAGAACAGAAGATTGCGGCCTTGTAAACAAGGTTCTCCAAGATAGCTCCTAAAATTCTCACAACACCCACCCTTCTAGCCCTGCATGGAATTTCATTGACACTGCCATGGCCATTTTGGGAAAGAGTGCACATGCAGAATAATTTCAAAAATAGTTTTAAATTACTGTACATGCGGAAAATAGTTGCTAGTCTGTTCTGCGCATGCTCACCCTTTTCCAAAATGGCAGCAGCAACATTGCCGCCATTTTGGAAAAGGGCAGCTGGTCTTCATATGTACAACATGGCCACTGAACATGTGCAGACTGGCTTTTCTGCCTTTAAGATTCATGCTAGCACTCAATCATAGTCACTCTGTGCTGCCTTTTGGGTTGCCTGGGCCCATAACCCTGTTGGAATGCAAGGACTGTGCGATCATTGCATTGATTAGCTCAATGCAGAGTTTACAGAGGAGTGTGAGCAGCTAATCATTAATAAGCAGGCAGGAAGCAAAGGAAGTTTTTAGTCTCTGTGACCATGGATTCTGTGCTGAAGATCTCTGTTCCTGAGAAGCTCACTGGAGCTATAAACTATGAAGCTTGGAGCTACAATGCAAAGATGGCGCTTGGAGGACTCGGCCTAAAGAAAAGACTGGAGTCCACAAGGCCTGCAGATACAGGAGCCGCACCGGAACTGTGGGATGAGAAAGATGAGAAAGCCATGGCAATCCTCTCAATGTCGGTGAGTCAGCGTTTACATGTGCATATTCATGACAAGTTAACTGCAAAGGATATGTGGGAGGCTTTACAGAGATTGTATCAAGGGAAGTCAAATATATCAAAAATACAAATGCTTAAAAAACTTTGCAATATGAGAATGGATGAGAATGGAGATTTCTCAGCTCATGTTAATGGCCTGCTTGAACTAGTCAGGAGATTGGAAAATCAAAATCTGAAATTACCAGATGAATTGATAGTGGCATTTCTGCTGAACTCTTTACCACTAACTTTTTAAACAGTCTGTCACATAATAGAAATGCAGGATAACCTATCTTTGGATGTTGTTATTCAGAAACTTGAGAAATTTAATATTGCTCAAACTAATGCACAGCCAGACATCCCCTAAGAGTTTGCTTGCAAGGCTGCTGAGAATAAGAAGCCTTTTGCAAAATCGCAATGATCTGCAAGAGTTAAACGTTGCTTCACTTGCGGGGAAACCACGCATCTTGCATATCAATGCACAAAGCAAGAAACTGCAGAAAAACCAGTTAAGCAAGTTCCCAGCTTCTCTGCAAAGAACAAAGGCAGCATGCCTAAGAAAAAGGCAGACAATGAGTTAGCTTTTAGCTTGATTGAGGAGAAAGCCTCTCAGCTTGAAAGCATGGAAGGACAAGAAAATGAGACTGCATCACATGATTTATTTGTTGATTTTGGAGCAACTAAAAATCTGATAAAGGAAAAAAACAGATTTATTGATCTAGATAGGACCTATAGAACTCCTATACAATTGGCTAATGGAGAGAAAGTGTATTGCCAAGGAAAAGGAAGGGCTGAACTTCTATGCAATCTGGGAGGTGGAGAGCAAGTGAAAATTTCCATTGAAGAGGCTCTATATGTCCCAGAATTGGATCATAATTTTATAAGTGTGAAGTATGCTGTACAGAAAGGTTTTGTAGTGCATTTTGAAGGGAAATATTGCATAATTTCAAAGGAAAAGAAGCTTTTTATGCGAGGAAAACTGGAATCAAATGGCTTGTTTAAAGTGGATTGCTTGCAACAGAATGATAGTGCAAATGCTGCAAGAGATTGCAGACATAAGAACTGTGAAAGCAAATGGCATAGAAGGTTAGGCCATCATGATACAAATGTGTTGCATGCACTTCCAGACCTAGTTAAACATTTTTAAATGAACTCATGTGCAACTAAAGATGAGAGATGTGTTTGCTGTGTAAAAAGAAAGAGAGTTAGGTCCTCCCTTCCTCAGAGCAAGGAGGAAGCCACACAGCACTGCCTACAGATCATTCATAGTGATATCTGTGGTCCTATGAAGACAAAAACAATTGCAGGAAACCAGTATGCATTGGCATTCATAGATGACTTCCAAATTCACGTTCACTTACTTAATTAAAGAGAAACGTCAGGTGCTGAAAAAATTTAAGGAATATGTTGCAAGAGCCAGCAATAAATTTGGAAGATTACCTCAGACCCTAAGGTCAGATAATGGAGGTGAATATGTTTCAAAACAGATGAAAGATTTTTTGAAACAAAGGAATTGAACACCAGACAACCATCCCACATACACCAGAACAAAATGGTGTAGCAGAAAGAAAAAATCGCTCTCTAATAGAGATGGCGATATGTATGCTTTTGGATGCGAATCTGCCAAATAAATACTGGGGCGAAGCAGTAATGACTGCCACATACCTGCAGAACAGGCTCCCAACCAAAGGTGCAAAAGCAACACCTTATGAATTATGGCATGGGAACAAGCCCAGTGTGGAACACATTAGAGTGTTTGGCTCAAAGCCTATGCTTATATCCCAAAGGCCAAAAGGACCAAACTTAACACCAGATGTGAAGAAGGGATACTTGTTGGCTATGCACAAGGATGCAAAGGATACAGATTAATGGACACTGACACTGGAAACGTGAAAATAAGCAGTGTGGTCTATTTTGACAAAAAAGAAAAGGAAAGCACTGATAAAATACCAGACCTAATGAAGACAAGCTCATCAAGACAGAAAAAGACCGCAGAACTGCAGATAAAGAAGGAAGCTACACTTGATTTGACAATGTTCTATCAACTGGAACCAGAAGGGGGCACTGATGCTGACACTGATATTGAAGCTGAAGCAGAACCAGAAGTGAGTTGTTCCGGAAGACCCAACAAAGGAGTACCAGCAGCGAGACTCTCCTATGTGGCAAAAGTAGAGGAACCGCAGGAGCCCTCAACATGGCAAGACATTCAAAAAATGCCAACCAGTGAGGCGCGCAAGTGGAGAGATGCTGCCAAGGAAGAAGTTGAGTCTCTTAAGAAAAATAAGACATGGACACTCACAAAGCTACCTGAAAACAAAAAGGTCGTCGGAATCAAATGGGTCTTCAAGACCAAGCATAATGCAGAAGGGGAAATCACGCACCACAAAGCGAGATTAGTGGCCAAGGGATATTCCCAAAAATACGGCGAGGATTATGATGAAACCTTTGCTCCAGTAGTAAGGCACACCACAATAAGAACACTCCTCAGCATAGCAGCTGCAAGAAAAATGGAAGTGCAGCACTTAGATGTGAAGACTGCATTCCTACATGGTGATATCAAAGAGGACATCTACATGCAGCAGC
>QEPC01008677.1:1663809-1678284 GCA_003113815.1 Sphenodon punctatus | reverse complement strand
ACTCAACACAAAACCAGACAGAGGGCAAACAGGAAACCACCAGCATCCACCACGTGCAGACAATCAACAGGAGGAAAGGAACTTAGGTAAGAAACCCCCAACATACAAGGAGGACAAGCAGGACAGGTATCCACACAAGAGGAGTGGGAAGGGCATAACACACAACAAACACAAGGGGACACAACACCAATACAGACAGAGAACAAACAGCAACAGGAGAGAAGAGCAAGGGGCAAGAGCCAAACACAAGTCAAGGGGAATGACCTGAAGCTCCACATCTGCCCCAGCTCCCAGTAGCCCTAAATACTCTAAGGAGCCAATCAGGCTGGGGCAGCTGGTCCACGCCCCCCATCAGGGGCAACGGGGCACAGCTGGAAGGAAAAGAGGGAATTGCAAGGCAGGAAGGGAAACCACCTTCTGCAGTAACGCCCCAGTGGCGCAGGAGGCAGCAAGCATCTCAGGCAACCCCCGAGGCTGGGAGTTCAAGGCCCAGCCGTGACAATGTGGAGAGACAGCTGGAAGAACATAAGCTTGGCAGCTGGAAGGCTGCCACTGGTAATGTGCATGCAAACTTCTTCCAGAATGTGTGCTTTGCCATTGGTGACTGCAGCCAACCATTAATTAAAATGCATTCTTCCTGGGAAGAGGCAGGAGCTGCTGATGTTTTTCTTCTCCCAGGTTAGACAGTTAAGTGTAGCAATCTTCAGATCTGAGGGGGGGGCGTGTTCTTGAATTAGCTCTTCTCCTCTCATCCTTTAGTTACAGCAGTGGTGGGTGGGGTTGCAGCCCATCATAAAACGTAACTGAATAGCATTTGGGTTGTAGTTATCAGAGGGTGAAAACAAACGTGTTGGCTCCTGCTGCCACCACAGACTTAACTGGGCAGTGGTGGGAGCCATCACTCCGGCCATAAGCTGGCCCAGCTGCCGAACAAATTTGATGGCGGCCAGACGGGAGGAGATGGGGAGACACACAGACATGCATCTGCTGTGGCCCGTTCCCCCACCCCCCCAGGCGGATGGGCAGCCATGGCAGCTAATGGATGCCTGGAACCAGCAGAAACCCCAACAGGGGTAAGTAAAGTGGCCATTCATACGTAACGGCAGGCTTTACACCCAGTTGGGCAGCTGTTCCCCAGGCGGTGGTGGCGGTTAGTCCAGGTTGTGACCTGGGGGTGTTCCTGAGTTGCAGCCTGGGCTATGCACCTACACTGCCCGGGCAACAACCTGGGCTAACATCTGGTGGCGCTTCCTGACATGACGGTAGCCTGCAATTCCACACAGGTGTGCTATTGTTACGTCTGAAAATACCCATAGATGAAATAGTGCAGCTGCAATAGGGCCCATATGCCTGGGGCAACCTCTTCATCCACGTAAGCCCTGCTTCACCACCTCCTTGCCCTAGTAATCCTGGCCTCCCTTCTTTCCCCCGCTCTACTACCCCTGCTCCAGTGATCCTTGCCCCAGCAGCACTGAGGGGTACAAGTGTGGAAATTGGAGAGTGTGGAAATCACCAAATCCACCAGAAACTCGCTCCCACTGCTGTGCTGCTAGCCTTTCTGAATCCCTGCTCCAGTAACCCCAGCCTTGAGTGGGTGGCTGGCAGTGGCTAGCAGTGGTCCCCTGTGGGGTGGGGGGTGTTGTATTTAATCTTCTGCACCAGTTGCCCAGTTTCCCTGTGGAGGGTGAACTGTGTGCCTGCTCTCCTTGCCAGCCCCAAAGTGTGGTGGCTGCAATTGCCCACCCCGGGACATGCGGGGATCAGTCCTGCCTGAGCTTG
Source organism: Sphenodon punctatus (assembly GCA_003113815.1). Lineage (NCBI taxonomy): Eukaryota > Metazoa > Chordata > Lepidosauria > Sphenodontia > Sphenodontidae > Sphenodon > Sphenodon punctatus. Next base: position 1,676,505 of record QEPC01008677.1, on the reverse strand, counting down.
TGTGGCTGTACCCAGTGTAGCTCCTAGAGTGCGTACTCCATTTTCTACTTGTGAATAATGTCACATCCAAACCTAGCTATGGTCCTGATATCATTGCTTTAGACTGTGGTTGTACTGGTGTCCCTTATAGCCACGTTCCAGCAAACAGAAGTAAGCAAAAGTAACCCCTTCAATTTTAATTAACTTGAAGTAACTAGTACTCCAGTTTGGTAGCATTCAGACAAACAGGGTAAACCAAAGCAGCGCCTTCAGTGTAATTAAACTGAAGTAACTACTCCACTTCACTGGCATTCAGAAAGTAGAACTGAAATGATGATTTGTGGTGAATGCTGTTTTCATTGAAAAGAGCCCATTTGCTGCTTTCCTGATGATCCGAGAATACTTACTTATTCATGTGTGTTTCTGTTTGCCATTTTCCAAAGTGATGACAAAATTGACAACAAAAGTGACAAAACTGACAGCAAAAGTGATGACAAAGTTGTAAAAGTGCAGAAATGTCAGTAGTTTGCTGATGAAAATGCTTAAAGTACAAATGGGTCAAAAGAATCCATAATGTGAAAAACAGCAAAAGTTTCTCGAAAGGACAAAAATTCATGTTGATTCAGGAATGGCTATTTTCACACAAGAAAGCTGAGAATAATTCCTGAACCTTCTGTCACCACTGTCAGACAGATAAGTGTTCACAAGAACAGTTATTTTGAAATACAAACCAAAGGGGAGTGTGCCGTCCTGTGTGCCTTACTTTAGTTTTACTCCTGAGGCATTCAAGCAAACAGAGTGCTAAACCAACGTTATTCATGAATAGGAAGAGGAGTATATTCTCCTTTTTCTACAAATTATTGTGAAAGAGATTGTACTACTGTGGGTACAGCCACATGATACAGTAACCCAATTTGGGCAGCCTTACCCCGATTTGGGTACCGTTGCCATGCAATGCAGTGGCTCATACGTCTGGCAGCCCCTGGATGTTCACCCCACCCAGGGTGGGGCGGGCAGCCAGCTGCTACATGCTGTGTCCCCTGAAAAAGGTTGGGGATACAGCAAATAGTAACCTTATTCACAGTGGGATAAGGCTGCTCAACTCCGGGTTATTAAGCCACCACTCATGTGCCCGGGCCCCATGCTGACCCGCCCTCAGAAAAGGCCCATCGGCACTGGTGAGCGGTGGGTGCTGTCGCTATTTGTGTGCTTCCACATTATGGCTGGGGGCAGGATGGTGGGTGGTTTAGGGGATGGTGGGTGAGGCAGGGCCAGGTGCCCGCACATGTGACTGGTACCTCGGCCCACCTCTGGGCGTGGCAGGACATCTGACAGCAGCTGACTCACCCAGTTTCCCCATGGGGGTGGGGGCAGACAATGTGCCCTGCTTTCCTCACTGGCCCCGAAGTGTGGCAGCTTCAATTGCCCGGCCCGGGGCATGCAGGGATCAGTCCTTACCGAGCTCATGTGACTGTACCAAGTGTAGCTCCTGGAGTACATACTCCTTTTCCTACTTGTGAATAATGTCGGTTTAGCACTCTGTTTGTGTGAACGCCTTGGGAGTAAAACCACAGAAAGACACATCTATATCAAATTAACTGTTGGTTGGAATACGGCATATTATGAAGTGTATTTGTGAGGAATACGGTGCTCAGAAGGAGCTGTCAAGTGTGTCGGGGACTAATGAGTGTTAAAGAAATAGAACTTCAAATTTACTTGCTTTTAAAGATTTTGTGTGCAGTACTTATCCTTTACCAACAGATTCTCTTTGAAGGGATTGTATTATGGTGTAACTTCTAAACTTTGTGCTGTAGTTTCTTTTTATTTCTTCTAGACATAAAGATAAAGGCATATGTAGACATAAAAAGCCAAAAGTGGTATCTGTATAAAAGAATATCTTATATGTACCAGGATTTTCAAGTGGTTAAGTCATTAGGCTGAAGGCATTTTGACTCCATGCAGTCAGAGACTCTGGATGTGTTTCACAATTTGTATCCTACTGTGAGGTATAATTGTTTTAAATTTACATTTGACTCAGGAGCAGCCAAGACACTGACCCAATTTAGGTGGCTTTCAAGACTATTAGTCGATTTTTATATCACCTTAATTTCCCCCTGCCCCCAACATAGCAAGCTGGGTTCTAGTTTAGCAGTTTTAATAACAATTTTTCTTTTTTTCCCTTCCAGTTGATCTTAAAAAAGGACCAAGTTCAAATGCAGCAAAATCAAATCTTCCCAAACCATGTCAATCTGGACTTCGCCCTCCAGGTTACTCACGCTTGCCAGCAGCTAAGCTGGCCGCATTTGGTTTTGTCAGGAGCTCAAGCGTATCCTCTGTGTCCAGCAACCAGTCAAATGACAGCGTTCAGAGTGATCAAAGTCGGACAGCCAACTGTAAGTCAGAAAACAACCTTCTGTTTTCAAACGTTAGATAGATATATCCCCAAAATGCTCCAAAGTGAACATGGGTAGAAGGGTTAATTTAATCTGCATGACATTTAACAATCTCTTCTGTTCCATGGATTTGTGGGTTACAGTCCTCATTTCACACTTTGAAATCTTATAATAAATTATGGTAGATGAATAATTACTGGAGATAAATTGCATAGATAAGGGATTAATCTCCCTGTTGCTGAGAAAATTGCTGTACAGGAAGCATATCAGACAGCTTTTAATTTTGTTTTTACCTATATGAGAAATTTTCCTACTTACAAGCTGGAGAGCAAATAAATAAGCACAAATAGATGTCTTTGCTCAGCATATTATGGTTATAGGGAAAAGGCATTTTAGAACAAAAAGTGTCTGAAATAAGCATTATATCCTTTCTTGTTTCCTTTTTTTCTGTACAGCTTTTAAAGTGTGGTGTGCAAAGCTTGGTTTAGGCAGCTCATAAAGTAATGCTAGAGATATAAAATAGGATCAGAATTGCTATCTAAACTATGGTTTCTTCTCTAGCCTTGGAAAGATCCCTTGGCTGAAATGTCATCTCAAATCCTATTTTCTGTAGCTAATGTTAATTTTATTAAGTACAAAATAACACACCCCAGAGTGTGCAGGCCTTGTGAAATGTACGTATGCCACGGGCTCAGAGCACAAACAGGGATTGGGGATTTTTAATGCCATTTTTTCTTTGAAGATTGGCTGCAGCCTGAACCGTGTCAATTTCAAAGCAACTGTTATCAGTCTTCAAGTGGTTCAAATTGAAGGTGCCAGCTTGCATAAAATTCCAGAGGCTTTAGGATGCTGCAGGGTCCTCAGTCTTTCAGTGTTCATATTAATTTTAAATGAACTACAATAAATAAAACAAAAAAGGCAAAAAATAAATAAATAAATCCTAAAGACTTTTATTTACAGTTACATGAGGTCCTTGAAATGTAGGGGAGAAATTTGTCTGGTTAGTTCTGAGCCATGCCATGGAATTAGAATCTAAATATGTTAGAATCTTTGTGACACAGAGTGCGCCTTCATTTATGCCATTTTAAAATGAATGTTCTTTGCTCTGCAGCTGGCTTTTTGTCCCTGCTTTCTGACTTAATAAAAGTTTGCCTGTAAGTAAAACTCACCATAATCTGTATAATAAGACATAAGTGACCACATTTTTACAGGAAAAGGGGCTCCTTCAAGTTTCTCAAGTATGAATATGAAAAAGTCTGTAGTTGTAATGTGGGTTTAGTAGATAATTGCTAAATATAGTTCCAGATTATTATTTTAGAGAATTTGGTAAAACAAGAATACTCTCTGGGTCAGATTCTGATCATTATAATCTGGAATCCTTTAATTTCAGTGTAATTATTAGGGATTTACACTAATTTAAATGAGATCAGATCTGACTCTATACTCAAGGAGCACAAAACATGCACAAGGTTTGGAAGAAACATTTAGTAATCTGAAAACCAAGCAGCTGAGATTGCATATTGTTGATAAATTTAAATTAAGAGACAGTTTGGTTCATATGTGTGGTCAGCTCAATTCACAATAACGGATCCATACTTCAAGCAGAATAGAGGCTTTACACAAAAGATATTGTGCGGTGCTGGAGATAGGTGTGTCTTGTGACTAGAAGGTACAGAAGAATGCTTTTTAGAGAGGTTGCACCTGCACACCCAGGATCGTAGGACTGAGTTGAACTGCAGGCTGGAGAGCTTTGTTTACTCTTTGAGGCTGCAATCCTCAAATCACTTACTCTGGGGTGGTTTCACTGAAGTCAATAGCCCACCATCCTGAGACAATTTTCTCCAAAAAAAAGTCTTGGCTATGTTGTATTACATTCTTATGTTCCCAGATTATATAATTCTGATGCACAGAGATTTACCTCTCACGTACTGAATTTCTGACTCATTGGCAAAGCCCCAAATAGAACCTAGCAGTTCTTATCCCCAGGGGCCATGGTCATGCCTCACCTGACTGCTAGACCATTTTAAAAACATCATACCTCTCAGCACTGTGAAAAAGAGTCTTTCCTCCCAATTTGAACACACCAAAATTCCTTTTATGGAAGCACAAAATGTATGGCTTGTGTATTAGAATATACCTCTTCCAAACCCACTGCATGTTAGTATATGAGCTATGCAGTAACCAGGATGCAAAACCGTTTAAATTTTTTGTTTTCTAATCTGATATGCATAATGGGTAATACCAAATTTGGGATGTAGAGCATATAGGTGGAAAGGGTTGGACTAGATAATATTTGGGATTTCTTCCAGCTTGATGACAAGGCTGTGTTCTCACCTGTGGCGGCGGTGGCAGCAGCGGGAGGGGCGAGGGAAGACACGGCAGCATGGAGGAGCCAGCCGACGGGAAAAGAGCCGGTGCAAACGGGGGTCTGTCGCGGCTTCTCTCGCGCATGTCAGGGCATGATTGCGCTCTGACATGCGCGAGAGAAGCCACGCCAGATCCCCGTTCACACCGGCTCTTTTCCCGTCGGCCGGCTCCTCCACGCTACCGCGTCTTCCCTCGCCCCTCCCACTGCTGCCATCGCCGTCGTAGGTGAGAACACAGTCTCTGTGATTGCTACCTGTGTACCCAGTAAATTAAACAATCAATATTGTGGGCACTAATTGGACTAAGGGATGTTTCATTTCTATCCCAACCTAGTTAGTTTTCATTTCTCACACATCAGCATAGTAATTTATGCACGTATGGAATATAACATACTAAACAGAAGAAAACAAAATGTATAAAGAATTGTAATATTTACAGAGGAAGTTTTTTCTCTTGTTACATAGGGAAAAGAAATTTTGTTTAAATAGCTAGGCTCTTGATTGTGTAACTATTAAACTAGCTCATACAGTCTAACTCAGTCGCACTTGTTTGCTGAGCAAAGATGGAGTAAATGTTGAATATTCATTTTCTGCCTCAGTAGGTTAGACCGTTAAAAATGTTAAATGAGATATCTTCACATGTATGGCAAAATGCGTTCGTATTTAAGCAGTACCCTTGACACCTCTAAATCTGGTTTTAAGCTTGGATCTGGCACAGAGCCTTTTCTATTTAATTGGTACAACCTCATTATGCCAATGGCTAAAGATGAAGTATGCTTATGTGACCAGCACAGCAACAGCCTTCAGCAGGGCTGACCAGGCTATAAGCTTGGGTCACACTTGTCCTGGAATCCCATGGGAAGTACCAGGCTGGAGCAGCTGCAGTGCTGGTGTTCCAGCGGGGCCCCAAGCACAACCATGGCCAGCCTTAAGCCAGGTCAGTTGGGGCCACGGCCTGGGATTCGCAGGTGGGAAGGTCCTGTAGAAAGATCAGTCCCAGAAACCTCAGAGACAGTTCTCCTGAGGCCCCAGGATGGCCACTTCCTGGGGGACCCTCGACACCCTCTCCTGCGCGGGACTCTCCTTCCCCCTCCTTCAGGGCCACTTGGCAAATGTGAGAATCCTGGTCTGGAATTTTGCTGTGTTGCTGCTGTCTTGAAAGCTTGTGCTGACAGGGCCCTTAAAGAGCCTCTGAGCTTCAGGCTAGAGACCAAAGCAGTGGCAGAGGGGAAAAGGAATCGTAGTCCTGCCCTCTACGCTGCTGCCTGAGGAGAAGAGGAGGAGCCTCCTGTGCTGCTGCTTGGGGGTGGAGGTGGGAGAGAAAGGAGCTAGAGTTTTAGCCCTGACTGCTGTGCTGCTGCCTGGGAATTGGGGAGGGGGAGAGGAAGATGAGAGCCCTGGAGTTCCATTTCAGAACCATGCACTACTGGGGGGTGGGGGAAGAGACTGCCAATTGCTAAAGGAGCGGGGCTACTGGGAGACAGGACCATGGGCCCCCCACATTTTCTTTCACCTTGTGCCTCACAAATTCTAAGGCTGGTCCTGCAAGAATCATCTTGTTCAGCACATTGGGATTGAACCTGAATCTCTATAATTCATAGCATAAATCATTAATCAATGTAACTTGAGTTTAAAAGCCAGGCTCTGTGATTGTACCAAATCCATATATCCTCTGTAGATTGGGTGCACGCACACACACACACACACACACACACACACACACACACACACACACACACACACACATACGGAACCCATTCCTCCAACAAATTGTGTCTCAGCTTTGTCACTTTTTCTTGAGGAGATGCCAGAGGAGTATAGAGAGCAGGTGCTGCCCTTACATGTTTCCTCCCCCCCCCCCTCTCTCTCTCTCTCACACACACACACACACACTATTGGAGCCACCTCCCACAGTTTTCTGCTAACAACTTTCTGTTCACAGTGGGAATTCTGTGCTGGCAATTTTAAGTCCACTTTGCACTACCTATGTGCAAAATTGACTTAACAGTGCAGGAAACCCAGCCCTCTCGCCTCCTTTTAATCACATCTGAATGGAGCAGTCAATCCTGCTTTCATAGCGGCCAACTGATACTGGGATGTGGGTGAAATCTAGATTTCTGCAGCTCATCCAGGTGATTTTAGTGTAGTGGAATAATCAGCTAGTAGAAACAGAGACTGTCACGGGTTTGGGAGTCCGTACCCCCACTTTACCGGGTTTGAGTGACTCAGTTTCCCTTGCGCACAGTTCTCTTGAATCAGTTCGCTCTCTGGCTAATTCAAGTGTGCCACAATGAAACTCCTTTGTCACACAAGGGCCCGATCCTTCCCGTTTACAGACTCTTTACTCTCTGGGTTCGCAAGAGCTTGAGGGCTCTTGTAGCTCACTTGTGTTCCAATATTAGACACTTTCCACTTCTTTATGAAATAAGAAGTCAGTTTATTGATTACATAAACAAGATAGTTAAACAGAGTGGTAATTAGAAATCAAAGGTAAATATAACGCATTTCTGACTTATACTGGTTGAGTTGCTAAGTTATTCATCTTACCCTAGCGAGTCCACAAGTTCTGATTTCTCAGTCATAAAAGGTAGAATGACTGGGCGCGGGCTTCTTAGTTGGTAAAAGCCAAATCATGTCTCCTAGTTCATGCTCCTAGTTCATGCTTTCCCCAGCCTGCTGCTGACAGGCTGGTCATTCGTATGTAGATGCTCAAGCTGGCTTTTGCAAGAAGTCTCTGTCTCCCCCTCTGGGATCTCTCTCTTTATATCTCCTGGAGGAAACTCTTATCAAATTTCTCTGCCTTGCTGCACGTAGTCGATGGCTACCTTCATTAGCATTGTTGATGTCCCTGGCCATCCGTCTGGGGCCAGGGTTCTCCCAATACACAACACTTTGTCTCCTTGTGTTTGCTGTAGGCTGGTGACGTGTAAAAGCTCTATCTCAAGTTGTGCAATTCTCAGAGTCCTAATTTGGGTTTTACAGTTCTCAATGTCAACATTACAAACATGTGGAACCTTTGACATTACATAGTGTACATGTATAGTAACATTACATCCATGTGAAACCTTGGCACCACACATTTACCAAACATGTAGTCCCGTGTTACACGTGTGTGGCCCCCATGTTTCTCCATGACAGAGACAACAGTGAAAACATGCCAAAATCGGTTTTACTTGTCTAGGCACCTTTTGTTGTTCAGGTTTGTAGTGTTTGTGACCTACTGAATCCTAAAATGCCTGATTGCATCAGTGCACTAATGACAGCGCTCTCTCTCATGACAGAGAAGATTTTATTGTTATATGGCATATATATTATATGTGGCAAAGAGGGTGAAAATTTTCCTTCACCAAGCATTTGTCCTGGATTACCACTCTGTAAAGGGTTACAAATGTCGTTGTCCCCCAAAACAGTAATGTACATTGCAACAGACATGGACGGAATCCTGTAGGCGGTAGTCACACAGATCAAGCTGCAGTAAAAGCTCTAACCGACTGTGCACAACGCTAGCAAAGTCAGGAACTGTTGTTATTTTTTTTCATACAGGGAGCATATTACGTCTGTGAGCTGGTGTCAGAACTTCAGATTACTTTCTGGATGCAATTCAAAATGTTGGTTTAATCTGTAAAGCCCTTTATGACTTGGGTAGTAGATATCTCACAGGCTGTCTCCCTTTTTGAAATTTAAGTCAAGAATAAATAAGCAAATAAACTATCAGCTGCAATAATCAGTGTGAAGGACGCTGAGCTAAGCCCTGGGACAAGAATTTCATTGGAATTGCTGCCTCTTGTCTGACTTGAACCTGCGTTAGCTGATCTTCCTAAGCATGTTGCAAGACTGGACTTCCTGCTCACACTTTTTCTAGGGGTTTGATTTAAGAAAAGAGTGTCCGGGTGGGATGAGCAGTTTTAAAAGCAATTTTTGATCATTAGAAATAAAGCTGTCAAAATCAATTAAGTGATTTAGGAAACCAAGTTCCATTTTTAAGAGGGAAAATCAATAGGATTTAGGCTGCTATTTTTTTAAAAAAATGTCTAAATGATTTCATTTATGTTACATTTGGATTATTATCACTGAACCGTAGACTGGATGGTGTCTGTTTTTGCCTGATAATGATTTTAAATGCCAGAAATGGTGGATGAGATGAGGTATAAAACTGGTTGCCTTGTTTATGGAGGGGGGAGGACATAAACCTAGACCAACATTTTATATTTATGTATTTATTATAATATCAGTCACACGTTTGGTCAAGTGCCCAATACTTCGAATAGACTTAGCATGACATCAGCTCCCAGATCCTGCAGCAATGATTTTAAATGTACTTGTGCAGGTGGACCGCCTTGATTTCCACAGGCATTTAGAATTGCACATTTGGTTTGAGGGGAAACAATAGTATACCTGTGAGTCAGTACACACAATCCTCGGACCCCAAATCCAGTGTTCTGTTAGCGGACACGACATACCCAGTTATGCTGTCTCACAGCCATTACCCTGTAGGAAACATTTACGCTCCTCATGTTGGAAATGAACTGTTAATAATATTGCTTTTCATGCAAGCATGCGTTTAATAGTTGAGAAAATTTAAAACAATTGCAAGATGTGGGTAATTTGTTGTGGCTTAGGTATGCTTAATTCTGCAATGAATGAATCACAGAATCTGACTTTTCATTTTCCCTGTTCTTGGTTTCAGTTTTTTTTAGAAGATTACATCTTTGTGGGTAGAGGGGAATGAGACGGCCGTTTTTACATGGATGTCCCACCCTGCTCGGTGTTCAGGTGGGTGTGCAGGAGAGGCATCTGGTGGGGGTGTCCGCTTGGTGTTTGTCCGTGTGAACACCTAGTGGGATGGGTGCGGGTGCGTGCGCGCTCCTGCGCAACACCCACCTCCACCCGTCACTCACCCATCTCCACCCACTTCAACCCACGGAGCACTCTGGAAAACCAGAGGAGGCCCCGTGGGTGGATGTGGGTGTGTGTCCATGTATAGGGACACACACACACCTCCACCCACCATGGCAGAACACCCATCTCCCCACCCAACCCCCGTCTGTGTAAAAAGGGCCTTTATTTCTAAAAATAACCTAATGCATAATACATTTCTAGTTAGATAAAGTAGAATCATGCAAATTTTCACTAGGTGGAAGATCCATTACAGATTACAAAATATCAGTTGCTAAGAAGATAATTCCAGAGAAAATCCCTATGTGGAGGGAGGAAGAAATATTCTCTGGCTGATTAAAAATAAATAAATGATGGTGGTTTATTGTTGTCAAGTTTGAAACGTTAGAATATCATGAAGTGATAAGATTAATGGGCAGGAGGGCAGGTTAGGCAGCCAGAGATACATGACAAATTCATTAATCATGTAGTTCACTAGTTAACAGTGATCCTGATCACCATTTTTCAGTGCAATATACACAGATGTTGAAACAGATTGTGAAATTTGTTGCCTTAGAAGTAAGAGATGTATAGTCTGATATACTGAATTTGGAGTTCTAATACTACTTTGGAAAGGCCATAGTTCTGAAACCTTTTACTCAAAGTCAGTAGGATAATTCCAAAGTAAGGGCACGTTCCCACGTTACTTACTGCACACGATTTGCCTCCAGAAAAGAATCCAGAAGGCAAAGCATGAGCAGGGTTTGTAATATGGGACTGCTCCCTGCGCTCCTGTGGAGAATTGCAGAGTTGGGAAATCCAGCTTTGCAATCCTCCACAGAATTGCCAGCAAAAATGTGCGGGGGGCGGTCCCACGTTATAATCCCTGCAAATGCTTTGCCTTCCGGATTCTTTACCAGAGGTAAATCATTTTGGTGTATTAGTCATAAGATGGGAGAGCACCCTAAAAGTGGGTTTACTGCCTGTAGTTGGTTAACTTACTGAATTCAGGGAAACAACTTCAGAATAAATGGTTTCAAGTTTGAGACCTAAATCTTTGTGACTTTGAAAGAGTAGCTTAACCTCGCTGTCGTAATTTTAGTATGCATAAAACCGGGGATGATCCCGTTACAGCTACTGGATAAGAATGTTAGTCAAACGGATCTGCTAGGGATAGATCTTGTCCCTGTATATGCCTTGTGTTCAAATAATGGCAGTCTCATTAAAATTTACCATACTTTCCCTAAAAAAGCCAGTGTGGAGTAGTGGTTAAGAGTGCAGTACTTGGATCAGGCGGTAGGGGGCGGTCCTCTGTTCAAGTCTCACCTTAGCCATGAATTCACTGGGTGACCTTGGGCCAGTCACAGATCAAGTCTTCCATTATGGCTAAATGGGGAGTTGAAGGAGGCTATTAGAGACAAAAAGGCATCCTTTAAGAAATGGAAGGCTAGTCCCAATGAAAATAATACGAAAGAGCATAAACACTGGCAACGTAAATGTAAATTGCTAATAAGGCAGCCCGAGAGATTTTGAAGGGAGGCTTGCTAAAGAGGCAAAAACAAGCAACAACATTTTTTTAAATACAGCTGTAGTAAGGGGGACACTAGTCATCAAACTGATCGTTATCAGTTTGACAGGTCACGTGGGGCCCTACGTCAGCGGAAGTCCCGCCTTCGTGGAGCCGGAAGTCCCGCCTTGGGAGGGAAGTGACATGGGTAAGCGGAAGTGACGCAGAAGGGTGTAATGCTTCTGGGTCAGGGAGGCGGGAACCTTTGGTTCCCTCCCCCCTGATGCCAGAAGGTCCTTACGCTTGACTTTGGGGGATTCTGCTTGTGGGTCAGGGTGGCTGGAACCAAAGGTTCCAGCCTCCCTGAACCCACAAGGTCCTTTGAAGAGGGCCATGTAATGCATCTATGAACTCAGGAGAGTGAGACGGACCAGTAGGTATGGGTTTTGTGGGGATCGGAGCAACTTTATGACGAGGGGTTTGGGGTAGGGTGAACTGCAGTGATGGGGTCATGTAACCCCTCTACGTGCTCAGCAGAGTGAGGTGAACCAATCAGCATAGGTTTCGTCATCATAGGCAACTCTGTCTTGGAGAAATCCTGGTCTGATGGGGTGGGGTTTCCGGGGTAGGATAAGTCACAGAAAGAGGGTCATGTGAGGGTTCAAACGACTCAGGAGGGTGAGATGAACCAATCGGCAAAGGTTTCATTGTTCTAACCTGCCTCGTTGCAGAGATCCGACCCATCAGAAAGGTTTGTGGCACTGTAGTCCCGCCCCCCTAGGGATATGAGAGAGAGAGGGCCACCATTGTCTGATACAGAGAGCAGGGAGCCGATCACTACCACTTACACGGAAAAAACTGCAATGGCTTACCATACTGATACTACGCCTGTGAGGCCTATGGAGTTGATTAAGTGACCAGAGGTAGTGAGACGGTTATACAGAAAACGCTATATTTCCAGTTCGGAGGACACACATATGGCAGAAGGGGGACCCTTGAAATAGGACTAGTCCTTTGAATGAGCATTTAAAACAAGATGTACCTAAATAGGCACCCTCTAACATTTTAAAATCTCAGGATAAACATTTCGTAACTAGAGCTGTTTAGGACAAAGCTTGCAAGATGAAAGTTTTTAAAAGCAAAAATATTTCCCCATTTTATTTTACGATAGTCATAGAATCAACCCCCCTTTTTTATGGAAAAAATCCACAGCCTGTAACTAGCCACAGCCTCCCATACAGCAGCATGTTAAATACTCACTCAGAAGGTTCATTATTTTCTTTAAATCTCTTTTGCTAATGTGGTGTTTATGTGACAATGTGATTGTGTAGTGTTTGTGCAGACAGCATTTTGGAACTAATCTTCCTAGACTTTAGGGTACTGACATACACATTCATACATATTACTGTTCCCAGGGTTGATGCCCAGGAAAGACAGCACTGCATAGCTGCTTCCTTTATCCCCAGGATTCTCGAACCCCTTATGGTGGGGCGGCTTAACAACACCCCAAGATTATAGCTTAGTTTGTTAATAGGATAGAGTACACAATACTGTCAATTGTGACCCTTTATAGTTG